>JANIJG010006589.1:52437-114556 GCA_024611175.1 Megaceryle torquata
CTGACATCAGAGTTGGATGATGTGGTCTAGGTTCTGGAGCAGAATCCTTTGTTATGCAGGTGCTTCTGATGTCACAGATTTATTTAAGAAATTATCTGCATCATCAGAAGCAACAGAGATGACAGCAAGTGCTCGGGTGAAGCAGAGTCTTGCAGAGGTGTCCTGAGGGCCTGAGACTTGTAACAGGGGGAGGTCTGGGGGCGTTGCACTGCATGAGCAATGAATGTCAAGCGGCACAGTCAGCCTGGCTCACCCGGTACCATTCTTTCTGAACACCTTTTCTGAATCCAGATGGGACAGAAAAATGGGCACACTTCGAGTAAAACGCCAGTTAAGTCAACACTGAACACCACCACAGTTTTCTGATGCGAACTGAGAAAAGCATTACAAGAAATTGATGAAAGAAAAAGAAAGAGAAATCCATAATGTATGAGAGAAAACCATAACCATGACTGTCTTTTATTCAGGTTTTATGTCCAATTATAAATGACTGATTGCAAGGCTTCTTTGTACAGAAAATTACCTTCTTGGCATGAATAACTTAGGAAAAGGTAACCCTTTCACTGCTGCCCTTCATCATTCATTGTAATCTGTAGTCCCCAGTTGTTTAAGAAGCTGGATCATACTAGGGGCATTTTCTCAAGAAGCTGGCAAGGTTGCAAATGCAATTGCTGGACTTAATAGTGGAGAGCGGGCAGTGTAAATTACATGCTTTGGTGAATGTGTTCAAGAAAATAATACTCATCCTGATTCTTCATCTAAAACTGGCAACTATTCCTGACTTTCATGATGTTTTGAATGGCTTAAATCTTTTTTATTCTTCTAGACGTTTTAATGCTCCAATTTAAAAGAGAACTGCAACTTTCCTATATATAAAAATACATTAATGTATATAAATAATTGACTTTTACCTTTGTTTAGGAGAATGCTTATATCCCTAAAAAGTATTGAGAGATAAATGCTTAAAGTTTTTATAAATGTCAAAATACCTTCTCTTGAGTCACTGTCAAACTTTAGTTTCAGTCTTGAAAGAGTTTCTGTGAAGGAGTTATTTGGATTATTTCTTTATCACAGGAAAATTATTGGGTTTTTTTCAAAGAAGGTTTTCAAATAGTCTTTTTTTTTTTTTTTTTTTTTTTGGGACATGTTAAAAAGTTCCTGTGCAGATACTAGCTGTAGCAGATTTGAACAGATCAGGGACCAGTTTCTGTATGTGGGACTGTCAGGCATGAACTGGTTTGCATCTGTGCTGTGTAGGGGAAGTAGCTTCTAGAACAGACTGCCCACATCCACACTGCACGGTTTCGCCCTGGCTCTCCCCATGAGTTTCCAAGGTAATAATAACTATTATTTTATGTGTTTCTGTTCAGTGTCTTTAAGACTGCAAGACATATGTTGCTGTCTGCCAGGGCAGTCTTACAGTGCAATGCAAAGAGCACTCGCTGCCTGCTCTTAGTATGGTTTGAACACTTGGAGAAGTTTTATTTAGGGTGTGAAGATCGTATTGGAGGACTGTGCAGGGCAAAGGGAATTAAACCTCACAAATTCCTGCCCACACCATCTTTTGGGAGTGATCCACAAGAAACACCTGAATTTGGCTAGGCATTGTGCAGAGGTGGTGGGAACAGCCTAGAGCTAGGAGCAGGGACAAATCAGTTGTGAAGTTGAGGGCTATGGTGAGGCATTCCTTCCTTACCCCTCTCATTGAGCCATCTGGATGTAGCTATTCAGATTGAGAAAACAAAAGCTTTCCAAAAAGAGTTCCTTCAAACAAAAGAAGTGTGACAACCTGTTAATGCCAATGAAAATGCTACCTTAATGTTGTTATCCCTTCCTGAACTATGGGGTTGCTTGTGCTTTGAAGGGTGATGACATACCTGAAGGTGGATTTATAGCTTGCTAGTGTTGAAGCTCCTTGCCTCACTTAAAGCTCCAGGTTCTCTCATGGTTACCTCACACAAAGGTGGGCACACTGATTTTGAAAGAAAATGGTTGGTATCTGCAGATGCTTTTTGCAAATTCCAAAGCAGAAAACAAATCCAGAGGAAATTTTCAACAGTTTGGCCTATAAACTTTTCAGTTTGTGAAAAACGTAGGGTACTGTGAGAGACTCTAGACTAATTTTTAAAACTTGGCATATGAGATTCAGCTTGCATAAATTTAAAGGTAATGTGAGCTGGCAAAAACAATCCAAACCTCTCATGCTGCTGAGCTTTAAACTTTCCGGTTCCTCTGAGAAAAAGAAATTCTCATTATCACTGGTATACTAGCAAAGTAAAAAACTCTCCAGAATATGTCAACAGTAGAAAAAAAAAGCAAAAATTAGATATTCAATTCATTAGGGAAATGGAAAGCAATGCAGAGAAAGTTAAGATTTTTTTTTTTCTCTCTCTGTGACAGTCACAAGCCTTTGTTTGGAACAGGAATTCCATGATAAAACAAACAAACAAACAAACAAAACCCACAAAAACCAACCAAACCCAGAAATAATTCTGAATAGATCCAGAGGACAGCAAAGCCAATGTGATGTTTTGAATTTCTTGCGAGCACTTCTTGCAAGTTTGGTCTTAAATGGAATGAAAGAAAAGAAAACTCTGTATTAGAAGAATCAGTCATAATTCAGTCTGATTGTGGACAAGTAAAGTAAGATGAAGAAATATTTCCTTAGAGTACATACTGCCAGCTTGTGAAATGTGCAGACAGGTAAGGTGAGAGCTGAACATTATGGTGGAATATTATGGCTTTCTCAGGATAAGACTAGTGTAATTTTTATGTATAGTAATAATATTCATAGGCATGTCTATTAAGACATGTAGAGAATCAAATTGAATGTAGCAGACTGTAACTTGCTTGCCAAATACTTTTTTTCCACCTTTCTGTATAGGAACTATTGCACAAGTTGTCGTTGCCAATGAACTATTTCCCCCTTTTCTCCTGTTGTCAACGTTTTTTCCACATCACTATGCCATCCAAAAAGGAGACTGTTTCTTGAAGCTGCAAGTTTTTCTCGTGCTACATGATTGAAAGTGTTTTGTCTTATCAAAAATGCATTTCCTTGTCAGTTGTGAAGCGTGCATTCAGTCATACAATTATGGACATTTTTGTTCATGTGACAGGAGGATTGCCCTTCATTAGGCAAAATTACCTAAATCTCCTGTTGCTTCTGGTTGTGTCAGGAAGGTGCCCTAGTGATGAAGTGCATGGGTGCACTTCATTATATGACAAGGGGGTGTTTGCATTTTATTACCAGATGCACTTGTTGGTCACACAGAAGATAAATGATACAGAGCACTTGAGAAAGGATCCAAAAGGATGTGTCTAACCTATTGTCCTTTCTTCATTTATGCCAGAGCCACCCATTAAAAAAAGGATGAGCAAGGAAGGAGTTGCAGGCAAGATGACCTGGTCTCCTGTGTCTGATGAAGCCAAGGTAGCCCACGTGGTTTCATCATACTTGCTATAGTGAACACTTAGAGCAGTACTATATGCAACCATACTGACACCTTTTTCTGAGCTGTGAGGAACAATGACAAGGATAGGTTATGGTTGTTTATTTTGTTTCACATTAAAAATCTCAAAAGACAAAAAGCAAAATCTTCTTCCTGAATGTGTTTATTGAGGTTGGACTTTTGTTCCTGTAAGATTTATCTGCCTGTTGGATTTTACTGTTGCTGTTCTCATAAGTATTAAAAGTTAGAGGAGTATAGATCATAAAATCATAGAATGTTTTAGGCTGGAAGGGACCTCTAGATGTCATCTGGTCTAACCTCCCTACACAAGCAGGGACATCTCTACCTAGGGCAGGTTGCTCAGAGCCCCATCAACCCTGACCTTGAGTGACTCCAGGGATGGGGCCTCCCCCACCTGTCTGGGCAGCCCATTCCAGTGATCTATCACCCTCATTTTAAAGAACTTTTTCCTAATATCCAGTCTAAATCTCTCCTTTCCCAACTTAAAACCATTGCGCCTTGTCCTGTCATTACAAACCCTTTTGAACAGACCTTCTCCCACCTTCATGGAGGCCACCTTCAGGAACTGGAAGGTCCCCCTAGAGCCTTCTCTTCTCCGGGCTGAACAGCCCCAACTCCCCCAGCCTGTCTTCATACAAGAGTCACTTCATTCCTCTGATCGTCTTGGTGGCCTCCTCTGGACAGGCTGTGATATTTCTACATCCTTCTTGTGCAGGGGGCTCCAGAACTGGACGCAGTACTCCAGGTGAGGTCTCACCAGGGCAGAGTAGAGCGTCAGAATCACCTCTCTTGATCTGCTGGCCACAGTTCTTCTGATGCAGCCCAGGATGTGATTGGCACATTGGTGGCTCATAGCCAGTTTTTCATCCACCAGCATCCCAAGTCCCTTTCCACAGGACTGCTCTCCAGTATATCTTCTCCCAGCCTATAGTGATGATGCTGGTTACCCCGGCTCAGGTGCAGGACCCTGCACTTGCCCTTGTTGAACCTCATGGGGTTCATCTGAGCCCACCTCTCCAGCCTATGCAGGTCCCTCTGGATGGCATCCCATCCTTCTGGTATATCAGCTACACCCCCAGCTCATCACTCTCCAGGAAACATCTTTATGTATCCTTACAGGCTCTTTTACACTGTTTTTACAATTGGACATGGTACTGAAAAAGAATCAGAGTTCTTGTTTTGTAGTAATGGTTTGTTATATAAACACTGGAAGACAGCTGCTTGTGTTACCATTTCCTCAAAGGTTTCTCCAGCTGAAGCCACAGCTTAAGTGCACATTTCCAGAGAAGGTAGGTTTTTCAACCCTAGGCCTCCCTGAATGACTTTAATTCACTAAAAGAAGTAAAACATAGCCAAATATTTAAGTAAAATGTACCACTGTATTTGCATGATAACTAATATATCATTAAGCTTTATCATAGGATATAACGGAGCAACATGGAAAAAAGCTGACGAATTCTGTGGACCTCTGCTATAGTTAACATCATGGATTAGTAACTATTGTAGAAACCACCTAGGTTTGGGACTACAGAGCTAAATGTACAGAAAATAAACATGCCAAGGATAGTGGTGTGAAATATAATTAAATTGAGCTTGTGGTCGATATTGAAACACGGACAATGACATGAAACAGAACAAACTTTACTCTCTTTTAGCATTAGCACCTCCTATTAATAATTCTGTGTGTTTCTCTGGAGTCTAAAGTGTACTGAGCCATAATTACTGTGTAAATACATACTTACTGAATTCACTTTACGAGAAGCTGTGGCTAACAAATCTTTAAGCTTGAGGTAAACTGAGTATATAAGGGCTTATTGCAGTGCAAAGAAATTAATCTTTTTTGACTAAATTTCAGTTCTTTTTGAAAAATTGCAATGGTTTTAAGTTGAAGTTTTTAAATAAGGAGAGAGTGATTAAAAGATTTGCTGTCATCAAATCAAAATTTAGAGAAGTACTTTAAGCTGAGGAGTATATTTTCAGGTCAACGACCAGGGGAATGGTTGAATACTCCATTCAAATACAATTAGTGTTTAAGAATTATTAATTCAATCAATTTGTTGCATATTAAATTGAAGAATTATGTGGAAACACAGATATTTCCTATTTCACATTATTTGAAGGTTGCTGAAAAGTGCGTACTTGTCCAGGAAGATACTTCAACAAAGAACAAAGCCCACAGAAACTTTTCTTGTTCAATAACAAAAATAAGTGGAGGGACTCTAAGAAGTGCCTAATAAGTACAGGTCCCCTTGAATAACATAAAGCTTTTGTTTCACCCCTTTTTCCACCCTCCAGCAGAGCAAATCTAGCCTCAGGCCTCGTAAGCTGTGTAATTTCTGTCTATTTTTGTGAGCCAGGTCATTGGGAAGATGTACCAGGTGGCACCAAAAGAGAGGTAATGGCAGCAGCCACTGTACCTTCAAGTGCCCAGGGCCCCACTGTTTGGCAATTCAGATAGTTAAAGGGGTTTTTTCCTTACAGAAATACATGTTAACTGCTTCTATTTTGTGATCTTTAATTTGGAATAGAGCCTATTCTCTTTGGTAGAAAATTATTCGGTGTCTTACATATTGCTCTGTGGTGTAGGAGATTCTCTATCCAGTCCTGCAGCCAAAAAGGCTGAGAGCGAGCGAGCGCTGGAGTCCATTGTGCTGGAAATGAGGGAGGGAGGTCGGTGTGTTTGACCAGGCACATCAACATCTTTCCAAGCTGAGATCAGGGCTTCTTCCTCCTGCACTGAGAGTTGTCAGACTGTTTCTATGGTGATCTCCAAGACAGTGATGGATTTGCTGTAGTTATATAATATGTTGAGAAAAATTCAGCTTAACTACCAGGATCTTCGCACACTGTCAGTATTTTTGAGTGTGGCCTGGACATTATGACAGTCAATGAGTTTTATCTGCTTAAATGTGAGTGGTTATTTTAATAGAGAGAAGGGAAGGTGATCTATCTGAGGTAGGCTTTCACCAGGCATACATGTCATCTGATGACTGCCGCCTCTGGCCTTATCAACTCTAACTTGTCTTGCTGATGGCTTTGCTGTAAATCTGCATGGAGATTTTTTGGAGAGTGCAGCTCATGCACGTTCTCTCTGATGGATCCCTGGACTCCCTGGGTGCTCCATTTTGCCTGGCTATCTGATTCTTTTTTGCTTGCTGGATCCATAGAGTTCCAGCCACTGATTATACTCCAGCATTCTCCCTATACATTTGTCACAGGATTATTTCCTTCCCTTCTCTTCTGTTCACTGTACCAACACTTGCAATTTCATTGTAGTTTGCACTGTATTTGTGGCAGATACTTTTTTTAAAACACACACTCCTTCCTCCACCACTCTCCCTGCACATACACACACCATCTGCCATTCCTGGGTTTGTTTGGTTTCATGAAAATGTCATCTTTCATTTTCAGCAGACGGACCTCTCAGATTCAGGTGGATCGTGCTCTGAATTAAATGCTGGAGAGGAGAAAGCTGCTGTGCAGCCATAGGGATGTGGCAGCATCCCCCCATGTGACAATACCCACCACACCAATCAACCCTACTGAAGGGGATGCATCGCAAAACCTCCTTGTATTTTTTTGGTATCTCCCTGTTTCCCTGGTGCCTAGTTGTTGTCATGAGCAAAATTGTAGGCTAAATGCTTGGATGTTTGGCTGTCTTTGAGAACATTTGCCTCCAAAATGCTTGCTTGACCTGTGTGTTGCCCTGCGAAGATCTGGCTGCATGTGTGATATAAAAGGCTTGTTTTATATTAAAAATAGAAATTCATCAGTGGTAACTGTGGCATCTTTCACACACTAAGTGGACAGTGTGGCGTATTACTATTTTTTACCTGTCAGTAGACCTTCTTAACACAGATCTACCCGTATCAAACTATTTATAGGGGTTCCTAAATTGAATAATCCTCCTCTAAAAGGAGAATGGAGCAAGACCTGAGAGGAAATACAGATGGACAGACAAGACAGGCGTATATTTCCTTAAAATACAGGTATCTCCTAAGGTCTCTATGTGCCACTGTTTAGATGGCCCATAGCCTCACTAAGTACCTCAGCTCTTGTCTTCTTACTTTCTTAGAAGATGCTATATTCAAAATAGCAATTGGACTTGTGCCCGTTCTTCCTTACATATTCATTTAATACCAAAACTTCCTTACGTGTACATTTAATACCAAAACTCTGGACCATGGTTTCCAATAGCACTGTGTGCCTGCTTTAAAGTGCCATCATAATTGAACTTTCTAAATACTAAATATTCTAAATTGAATAATCTTTTCCTTAGTTGCCTAAGAGTAAATAGGCCATACTTTTGACACAAAAGAACAGTACAGGGACAGAAAATAATTTAATATTCCCCATCACCTGCATTAAACATACAGTCCTAAACAAATCTCTAGGCAGTGGAAGGGTAACTTTTCTAAAGGACAGTCATCCCACTTTAAAATGGTTCTCTCCATGTCAGGTGAGTTGAGTTGTCCTTTCCATTCAGCAGCAACCATGTCTGAATGAGTAGTTTTGACTGATTGTTTAATTTATAGATGGCTAAAGTAAGACAGAATGGATCTGCCTATGGAAAGGAGTGAAATACATCTGAATATGCACGCGAACCCTCTTTCTAGGTAAGCGCTGACCCATGATAGTGGCTGTGGAACTGCTAAAAAGTGCAAAGTCACAATGGCCTCACTCAGCGTGGGAAGAGAACTTCCTTCTCCACTGCTGGAAACAAGGGCTGCAGGGAAGTGCAAGGAGCTGTGGGCTGCAAGCAGTGCATCTGAGTGAGGAAGAGCCGAGTGTCAGACAGCATAGAAATGATGATGAGCAGGGAGGTGTGAGAGAGGCTTACCACCCCATGCAGGCATGTGCCAGGGCAGGGAATGGCCACAGCCACGTGCCTTTTCCCCATCCTGGCCTGTCAAACTCACTATTGCGTTTTTGCTCCATACCCCACACACTCTGCTTTTTGTACAGAGAAAAATGACAGTTGCCTGAACTTCCATGTCTTTTTCACTGAGCTAGCCTGGCTTAGCAAACTGAGCATCAGCTGAGGGAGATGCAGCAGGAAGCCGAGGCCTTGAATCTGTGCCTGTTGTCCAAGTCACAGCTTCCTCTTAGTATTTTTGTGGGGCTTGATTGAATTTTTTAAACATTTGTGGATTTTTTTCCTTGAAGTATATAATTCAGCCTGCGTTGGTGTTTTTCATATGAATGACATGCATGCACCCATGGATAATAACATTATTCATCATTTCATGGGTAACTAGATCATGTAGCGAAATGGGGATATGGAGTAGATTCAGGGAAATCAGGAAATTGGCAATTACTTTTCTTTTATTATTATCACAAAGCAGAAAATTAGGCTTTGTCAAAACTGAGGTCCTGTCTAGACTGGAAAATATTTCTTTGGGTGTTCCCAGACTGGATATGTTTTGCCCATAACAGGAAAATCTCCAGGTATAAATGACAGGTACGTGTGCTAGCTGGGCAGGTTCCTTCCCTGTGAAGCTGCTGTATTGATGTTGAAAGGTTTGTACTCATATTCAGGCAGTGAAAAAGTTAACCCTCTGAACTCACAATTAAAAAAATAGGTAGTTCTTCCTACCAACTGATGTTGAACTTTAAATTGGTCCTAGGTAATTATTTATATAAGGGATTTTTTCATATGGCATACTTTAGCAAAGCAGAGAACAACGATACGGAGGAAAAAAAGATGGTGTTTAATTTATGTTATATCTTTGTCATTACACTGTAGTACAAAAACACTGGTGCTGTAAATCCAACACTGTAAACAACTTTCACAGCTTGTTAAATGCTGAAAAGAAGCTTCAGAGTTTAATCATTTAGAAAAGCTATAGTTTTTATAGCAGATAAAATATTTCCCGCTACAGAACACACTGTAAGTGCTTATTTTCATAATATGCTAGTTCAGAAGCAGTACATTGCAGCTCCAGCTTTTGATGCTTTTACAGCGCTGCTGAACTTTCAGTTCACAAACCATTGTCACTGACCCAACTCCAGGCCATTGTCCTTGCTTTCTGTGCGATGGCATTGCCTATCCATGGTCTGTGTGTGCACTGCAACCACTGGAGGAAGATGCAGGCTTTGATCGAATTTTAGTTTTCCCCAAACAGGGAAACAAATAACAAATATATAAAACCTTAATGCCAGATTACCTAAGTGCAAAAGCAAAGTGGTTTGTAATTAATCACTTGAAAATAAGCACAGTCTTTATGCCAGAGCCATTAACTCAGAGATATAGGTAACAGTTGCAGTGACTAGAGAAAAAAAAATCCACAATTATGTACATTGAGAAATCTTGACTGACCATATTCAGAAGTGGCATTTGCCTTTATTCTTACTGGTAATAATCCCTCTAATCATCTGTTAAAAAGGGCCTGTCTTTATTTTGTAAGTAGATGTGGTCAAAACTCATTGCTTTGTAGCCTTTTGATGCTGCTATGGGTGTTTCTTAGTGCTGGAGAATCTGCAAGAGTCTTTGTGAGCTGCTTCCCTCAGATTTAGAATATTCAGCTGTTAGAGTTGGTACAGGATTAGTGTTCAGGCCACTTTCTGGTTTACCTCCAATTACATTGATTTCTTTATGTTCTTGATCACTTAACACTGACTATTTTATCTCCTGCCATTATCACAGAGCGGATTTTTTCTTTTGTGATTGAATCTTGTTATTGATCCAACTTGAAAGAGTAACTTTGATTGTCTCATCTAAATTTTTTGTATAATCTTGCTTTTACTGAAATTAGACATGTTAATCTGTCTGTCATTTCAAGGTTGAGTTGAAAATGTTTCTCTCCACCTATATTGTTACCCTATATAAGCTTAATGATGTGTAGATATGACATTGCAGCAACTGTCTTCCTTGCTTTTCCAGTTAATAGCCCCATGCCCTGAAATGCCGATGTCCCCTGTTCTCGGGGAGGTCAGCGAAAGTGGCCGGGTACACAGCGTGGGGTAGGAAACGTTTCACAGTCGAAAGCACGTAACAGTGTTGTGAGCGGTGCAGGACACGTTTCCTGTGGATTCATAGATTCGGGCCAAGCTTCTGTATCAATGAGGAGCATTAATGTCAGCTTTTTCTTCTACCTGTCTTCCTATTTGCATAAAATTTTGCAGACTTCAATGTCTTTTGATTCTCAACTTCTCTCAGTTTGATTGAAATCAGATGACAGATTTTAAAATAATCAGGTAGGAAATGCCAGCACATGCACCATATGCCATCATCAAACAAGCTTTGCTTCCAAGCTGAGCTAAAAATGCCTACTGAAGGGTAATGAGACATAATTATAAATGGGAGTGAGATCTGTCTGCATTGTTTCACTATGAATGTGGTTACTGCTAATGCATTTCTGTTTGTCTCTAATGTGGATACTATTACCAGGAAACTTCCTGTAGCTAACTACAGCTAAACTATATGTTCACTGAGTATTGCGACGAGTGTGGTTTTTTATTGTTCAATATAATCTGCCATCAAGGTAATTTGGCTTTTTTCTGTGAGTCATTAGCATAATAAATTGCCTAATATGCACCTTTTATTGTGAACTAATTCATCCTTTGAGGGAAAAAAAAAGACAATCGCTAGTGTCAAATCCTAAATTAAAATAAGCCTGGGAACATATTTGGCAAGATAATGCTGGTGAAAGTGAGAATGTGAACTCCAACTAAAACAAAAATCATTGGCTTAGCTGCAGCCTTTGCAATAAATAAGCATACTGCTTATAAACTGCCTTGTTACACCGTGCAAATAATGAACAGTTTTGTTTTTCAGGTTCGATACCATGGCCTCTTTGCACTTGTTGAATGGTTTTTCTCATAAGTCTTTGTCTTGTCAGTCTGCACAAATCTGATCTTAAAGGAGGTGAGCAGTGTGGCTGTGACTTTGCATACAGCCTCTGCTCTGCTGGGCAGCGCCCTCATCTTTAGGAAATGCACTCGTACCTATTAACAGGAAGCAGCTCTGGTAAGACTGAACCAATATTTGATGGCCTTTACAATTGGCAGTGCATCACTTTAATTAGTAAGAAGCCTTTCATCCTCTTTAATCTTACCTTTCTCCTTCAGAAGCTCAGCTGAGCAGCGCTATCTAATGGAATATATAATAACTCAATCACAGGGAGAGAGCTATCTCCTTGGCTGCTTTGCAGCAGCTGTCACTACTTTTGCTTGATATTTGAAAAGGTAAGAATACATTAGAAGTGGTTGAGATGTCTTATGAAAGAAATTATTGTGTACAAAGCTATTATAACTTGTAAACAGAAGTTTCTCCTAAAGTGCTCCCTGTCCTGCGTTCTCTCTCGAAGAGGGAATTAATGCACGTGGAAAGGCTGTTTTAACTCTTCAGTAGAATGCTTCATCCTGGGGGATTGTTCATAATTCCACGGCTAAGATACACTCTTCTAGAAGAGAAGAGGGGGAAAAAAAGTATTCTGGTGACCAAAGGTGTCAGGAAACTGTTCTTCGTTCTTTTTTAAAAAAAAAAAAACCTACACAAAATCAAAATCATGCTTTTTACTTAACTGCTAAGCAGTAATTCCTGACATGTAATAACCATCTCATTACTGCATTATGTACCTAAGAAACCCAGGAATGCCAGGTGCTTCAGGTTCAAGTTCATGCCACTGTTTCAAGTATAAAAATGTATGTGCTTCCTGCTGCGCTCGCCTTTTGAAAATATATCAACATTCAAGTCCTTTGCCCAGGACAATTAGCTGTTTCACGTCCTACTGGGTCTCATATTGGATAAAGAAACACTGCACGCAGCCAACTGCCTCAGGTACTTTTAACACTGTATGCTTTCCTCTCCAGATGTCTGGGGGCTATGAAATAATAACCTTTTATTTCTCTTGTCTTCCCAGAGGAGGATAAAAATTCTTGATTAATAGCTTTCTTTTGAACAAAAAGTCCTTTAAATATGCTACTTGCATAGATAACAATCTCTCATTTAAAATACAAAAATTGGGCCTGCTTCTACTTCTAATACTCCCTTCCAGATTCCTCCAAAAGCAACAGAAGGGGTTTCAATGAGAATATTTCCCTTTTCACTGCTACATCCAACCTTTGGACTATTTGAGGGGAGATGTCTGGTGTGTGTTTGCTGCTTTGCTTCTATTCTGACCTGATTGTTTGGTAGTTAAGTAAAGTTAAGCATTTTTTTAGGAACTCAAAACTGATACCTTCTGGTTAGCCTACAACAGCACCTAGTCTTTCAGCACACTCAAATGACTCCTCTAGCTCTGTATTATGGAAGAGAAAAGATCACTTTTCTCATCCATTTCCACTTAGTGAGTCACCCAACTGTTACACTTCCATACACAAAATGAGAAGATGGGAAAGAAAAGCAAACGCAAACTCTGCATGCAAGATCTGTTTGCAAGTTTAGACTGTTTAATAAAATGACCTTCACAGAGAGAGAAGAAAAACAATATAGAGATTGTCATTAAAAAGCTTCATTAATGGAACCATCCTTGCCTGCAATGCATTTATGAAGGTGTTCAAAAGACTTCCTGTAATTCACACTGCACCACTGCTTTTTGCCCTCGCTACCTATTTCCTACATGTTATTTTTCAAGGCACCTGTTAATCCAGCCTGTCTGGCTTCAGTCTCCCCTGGGTCCTCTTGGCTTATTATTCCAGCTGGGTGGGCTTTTATTTTTCTCAGTATTTTTGTCAAAGAAGCTGAAGGCTTTCAGGACAGGTGCTTTATTTAACAAGACAGTTTAACAGGGATGTCCTGCTTAAACCTGCCTCGGTGGCTCTTTTATTGGTCCTTATTTCTCCAGAGTAAATCTTACAGGCAGTCACTTCAACATTGTTATGCAAATAAGTTCTTCAGCTGCTTTCACAAACTCTTCACAATAACAAAGGTTATTTTTTGTTGTATTTTGTTTTCTTCCCTGAGTTTCATATTTTTCCCTGGGTGACTGTTCTTCATCTCTCGTCCCAGTCAAGATTTGTCACTATGCATATATATAACTCTATATACACACTATACATGTAGTGTGTGTATGCATATACTGTATATGCACATCTGTTAGTCAGCAACCTGACAGACTATGAGGACTAGAGTGCATAATAGAAGTACTCTGGTCTCTGAATTTAAAGGTAATACAAGCAAATTAAACTGACCCCAAAGGAAAACTTAATTTAAAAAAAGGAAGAAAACTCTCTAAAACTTCAAATTCAGTTTCCATTCACTGCCATGAAATTAGTGTTGACAAATTACCCTTTACATGAAAGTAATTTTGTAAGTTAAGTAGTGGTCACTCACCATTAATTGCAGTTGGTTTTCTCTGTGTGAAAAAAATTGGTTACATCAGCTTTTGTAACCAGCCTCTCTTTTTATGTGAAAAAGAAAGCATCCTCCAAGTACAGAAAGGCAGACATTTAAGCATTGATTTAAGTGCACTCTTCCTTCAAAAAAAAATTTACTTTTCACTATACAGTACATGACCTTTCATTAATTTTGCTGTCCTTATACTGCGTAACTATTTCCCAAATCAAAATGAGGAGCTGATGGGAATATGTGATGAGACTGTCTGCATTACCCAGACAGCAGAGAGAAGTCCTCCCCTGTCTTGCTTGGAAAAGAGCATGAATCCAGGCAGGAGTGTGTTGTTGTTGGGAGGAGTGAAACTGGATTTGTCCCTGAGAGAGATGGAGAAAACATGGGATCCAGTGACAGCTGTGAACTTCTCTCTCTCTCTCTTTAATACCTTCCTTTCTGCATGTACTTAGTCTCTTGACTAGTGTTAAGGAAGCAGAGCCTAAATCCATCCTGTTAAAATCTGTCAGATCCTAAATACAGTTGACTATTGACTATCAGACTTTTCTGTCCCAGGATGGGAGGCTTTCAGTTCTGCACCAGTGTCTGAAATCTTCCTTTACTTCCTTAAAAGAGGAGGGGAGGGGTGTCTTTGTAACAGGGGGGTTATTATAGCAGGTCCGTGGGGAATGGCGAGGTGCTTTTATAGTTTGTGTCTCAGCAAGGGAATGAGCTCTTCCACCCATGGGAGATGTCAGAGGTGGTTGTAGTACTAACTGACCTGTACAAAGTAGATAATGATAACTGCAGAATTACTGAAACAATGCTAAATTTATGTTTTTAACAAGAATGGAGGTAAACTAAGGTATTTATCACTGTGCTGTGGAAAATGATGACCAGGAGCTCAGATTAAAAAACATCTAATTGTTAGGAAAGATTTTCACAGACAGGACATGGGACGGAGAAGTCTCTATCCGATGTTTTGACTTAATTTCAAGGAAAGCTAGTTCAATGTCAGTTTAACAAATAGTAATCTAAGGTGATGGGTAGTCCATTGTATCAGACAGTGTATAGCAAACTGTCTTGGTGCCAGTAGCCAGTGTCATATTCCAGTTCCTAGTACCAAGTGCTGTAGGCATGGCTGCTGCTGTTGGGCAGGACCTTTGCCTCCTTTTGACTGAAGTTTCCAGCGTTGTTACGCTTTTCTGGTGCAGGACCTGGAGGTGCTGTAGCAGGCTATGGGTGCTGACTAGAGGGCTGGCTCACGGTCAAGGCCATTGAATGCTGTCAGTGCAGTGTTTGCAGCCTTTGACAGAGACATAAGTGAGATGAGAAATCTGAGGGTTACTAACCACTTGGCCCTGGTCACATGGTGCCTGCCTTGAGCCTCGGGGGCCTGATGGGCAAAGTCACCACCCTTTCACAGTTGCAAATGAGCTGTTTAGATGTTACAATCCGAATATTATAATGGCTTATGAAGCAGCAGGTGTTCCCCAAAATCAAGGCTGAGGTGCCAAACTGGGTACACTACACGGGTGTTTCAGTTTCCATGTGTGAAAAATGAGATGTCAGTAGTCTGTAAAAACCTGTCTACCCACTTATAAAGTGAGTTGGATTGCCCTTTAGCTTGGGGTAGGATTCAAACTCAAGCAAGTCTCAAGCCAATCAGCCTCCTTATCACAGCCCCACAGCCTTAACAGACACTTCTTTCTGCATTCTCCTGGCTGAAGGTTCTTGTCTTGTCTGTCACACTCTCAGCCCCTCCCAGACAGCACCTCATGGCAGGAGCTGGTAACGTTGTTAAAAGCCTGACTGCTGTCCAGTCCAAAACAAGTGTCCTTCTTACACATCATATCATCTCACAGGCATGTTGTACAAACAGATGTCATTAATATTTGAGGAGCACTTGGATACTACATTGCGAGTGCCAGACAAAACTCCTTGCAGAAATGAGTAATTCTGTCTTCAGAGCATCACGCAGTAAATAAGACCTAGAACGCCACAGTGGATCTCTAGGAGAGGGTGGAAATATGGAACAGCTGCATATTTGGGGAGCATTGTCTGTTTGGAGAGACAGAGGTATCATATAGGACAAAGGGGATTTTCATGTCATGAGGACTCTTCGGGCCTGCATATACACAGGAGGCAGTAGCAAATTGTCTTTAGACGAACAAGCTGAATTCTGCCATTTCCTAACTTTTTCAGGGCTTGGATTCACTACCTTAATAATGCTGTTTTATTACTGTTCATTTGTAGGCCATGTGCATTTGGTTCCCTTTGTGCTCTTCTGTTTCCATAATATAGTTTTATTGGAAGCATATGAGAACCATTCTCTCTCCTATGAGCTCTGGTGGAGCCACGCTTATTATAAATGTATTTATGTAATGAGTAAAGTTACTTTGGTTCAGTTTTAAAATGTTTTCTGTGTCCTTGAACCACTCTAGGCAGATGCTGTGGTACAGCTGAGGAGCAGTTTAATGCCACAAAACACCGTTCACCTGCAAAATTGCAAGTGGGGCTGTTCTGTGATCCTATTGCATGATCATATTTCAGGGCTTTAGAACTTTCATAGTTTTACATCTGATTGCTCAGGTCTCCGTAGGCTTAAATGTCTCAACATAATTAAGGGAGAAATGGACCCCTTTGAACAAACCCCGGTGCCGTGTGCTAGCCAGCTGTACCGCTGGCATGGGGAGCCTCCTGCCAGCACAGGGCAGCTGCAGAGCAAGGAGTGCTTCTGCTGGCTACCTGCCTCGGGTAGCTTTTGCTCTTGCTTGAAGCAGGCATGCTAACAGGCTGATGAGTAGAACGTGTTGTGCTTCCAACTCTCCAAACCCCCAGGAGAAAGTTGATGTGTATCCTGCAGATGTAGCTCTGCAGTGCACCAAGTGCTCTGGAGCTGGAGCGATTCTGTGAAGCTGCTTTTGTGAAAGTGAAGGCACTGTGTGCTTTCCCCACCCTGGCAGTGTCATTCACCCTAAGTTCAGGCTTGGTTTTGTCTTTTTCAGGCCTTTCTGCATCCTTGCCCTGGCTATGTGGCTTACATTTTGAATCCTGTCATTAATTGTGCTTCACCTTCCATTTTAACAAATTCATCATGATCTTCTCTGTCAAAAGCCTTCTGTATCTGCTCCATATCGTTTCAGGCTGCAGAGTTTCAGCCCAGTGAGACTGGCCCAGGCTAATCACATTCCAGGTAGGGGAATTTGGATTTGCATTAGAAAGCAGCACTGGTGTATATGTTTCAAATGCTAAGCCAGAAAGAAGAGGTTGAAATGTCTCTTCCAGAGAAGCATTTTCTGAAATACCTACTTGTAAAGTTTAGCTTCATTGAACAAGTGCATGGGTAAAAGAGAG
The DNA here is from genome assembly GCA_024611175.1 of Megaceryle torquata. NCBI lineage: Eukaryota > Metazoa > Chordata > Aves > Coraciiformes > Cerylidae > Megaceryle > Megaceryle torquata. The sequence goes on from JANIJG010006589.1 coordinate 69,535, forward strand.
GCAGGCAAGTGAAATGTCAGGTACGGTGCAAGGTCTCTAAGAGTACTGAGCACTTGAGCCAACTTGGAGTTAGAGAAATATGCTTGGGGCATGTTTTAATCTTTTAGGTACCATGTGATATTTATTACATTAAGGTGAATTTTAAGATTGATTGTCCTTCACAGTAAATAGCAGCCTAAAATTTGCCTCAGTAACTAACAAGCTTACACATATTGATGTTCACCAAACCAAGAAATCACTATGTGTATTTTGGAAATACTCTGAGTGTTGAGACACAAGCATGTAGCTATTCTGCTGCAGGAGTTTAGTAGTTTAATGGATTTTGCCTAGTCTGAGATCCAGGAGAAAATTGCTATTCCTTTTCTGAGATGCAATTTGTATCTTTCCCTTCATTTATCTGTAAGAGCCATAGTGTATTTTTCCTTTTGTGTTACCAGACTAATTAAAGCTGTGTTTCCCTCTCTAATATTGCTAATCCATTTGGAGATGAAAAGGAGTCTTGAATAATACCACTTGATTATTTTTGGCCATTGGTGTGGCAGGACTTTACTGCAGAAAGAAGCCACCCCCGTTTCTTCACAGTTGTGTTTATTAACATCAGAAGGAAAGCAGGAACAGTATGGCCACATCTCCTGTAAATCTGGCACACTCAACATAGAAAAATGTTATATTGATGCAGCCTGATATTGAGAAGAAGTAATACTGTCATTTGGTTTGTCTCTGAAATTACTTTAACGATATTCATTGCTGTCTGCAGTCATTTAGACTTGCAGTATTACAAGGTTGATGCTGTAATTTCAGCAGTATCTGTGAGACTTCAATACCAGATTCATGAACCAGTAAAATAAAGAACATCTATATTATAAACCATCATTAAGATACCGTAATTCCTTAGGTACATAAGGCTAAGCATGGGCTTGCACAGCCATTTTTCACCACTGCCAAGTGAGGATAAAACATTATCCTGTCAGGCCTTCCACGTGAACTTTTGTTTTTACTTTGGGAACATTATTGATGTGATTTTGCAGTTTAATAGGACAAATGCATGAGGCTAACGCTAGGGGGGTGAGTGAGGCTGTGGGGACAGTAGAGCGCCCGTGGCTGTGTTCTGGGAGGATTGCTTAAAAGAGAGAGTTGAGTGGCTTGGCGGAGTAGGAGGTGCTGGTGTAGTACATACACATTGCTCATGGCAGCATCACTTGGGCTGATAACTTGGAGTAAGCTTTTTACCTTTATTCTGAAATTGTTCAGTCTTAAGAGTGCGTGTGTGTACACCTCTCTGATGCCTATATAAAAGCTGGGGTTTAATTCTGTCTGTTCTTTCTATTAGTATTCTGCAAGCAAGAGTTGAAAAAAGAGATCAGGATTAAGCACTTTGTCAGGGATGGCTCCTCAGAAGGTGAGTGCAGCATGCAGGCATATGTATTGCTGCTCATGTCATTAAAGAACTCATTTAGAGCTTGCAGGAAGAAAGGCAGCAGCTTTCCCAGTTTAAAAACATCAAAAATAGTAAGAACAAAAGAGGATTAGGAAGTAAAGCTGGAAGGGTGTAATAAACAGATTACAAAAGCATAAACTTTTAGTGAACAGAGAATTGCCCAGGAAATAAACAGAAACAGTAAGATTATTTTAAGTTATCTGTGTGAAAACACAGAGTGGCCAGCAGAGAAATGCGTATGCATGGCAGGGAGGGAAGTGGAGAATTGAGAGAGAGAGAAATGAGAAATGAAAATGAACTTCTCTGTGTAAGTCTTGTTGCCTTTAATCTTTAACATCCAACTTTTCAATAATGTACGAGTAGCCACTGGATACTTCTAAAATATACCATATTATCTCCCTGTTAGAAAAAGGCTAAGACTGTAATATAAATCCCCAAAAATAAAAATAAGGAGCAGTTACTACCTTGCACAATCTGCTGTCCTATTCCAGTGACCACAATGCTGCCAAATACAGTGCATACACGATTTTAAATCCTCATTGTGTTGTCCTAACTCAAAAATGAGGCAGAGAAGTGTTAATAAAGGGCATGTTCTGTGCTAGAAAGTTACTATTCTCCTAAATTAGGATCTTATAACAAGAAAGAATGAATGGAAACATACCTTTGTTTATGTTAATGCAAGATTGGTACAGGGCTTCTGTGTATGGCAAAGTGCTCAGAGTGGATAGGTATCAATGGGTAAGTATTAATGATTTCTTTCTCCTTGGAGTAAGCCCAGAGGAGTGGGAGAGTATCTCAAAACCCTGACGACTGCTTACCTATTCAGGAAGCTCACTAAGCCCTGCGCTTACTTTAATTGAGCTTTAATCTGGTGGTGCCTAAGAAAAACTCAGCTTGTGTGCCAGGGCACAGAGACAGACGCTAATGAGATGCACACTTTGCTTTGCAGCTCAAGCTTTGTTATTTCCTACTTCTAGTACTTTGTCCTCACAATAAGTCTGTATTTAGACAGGCACAGATCTTGTTTCCCCTGTAACTACCTTCTAACACAATTTCTTGTATATACAGTTTTCTTCTGACAAGTAGTATCTTCTTCAAGAGAGTGGAGAAGTGGGGTGTTAACTAGAGAAATGGTGCTGGTGGGTTTCTGTGCAGGAATTCTGTGGACAGATGTGCTCTCACTTGCTCTGTGCAGTAGATAACGGTCATGTGCCCAGCACATGACAGTCTCTTTTCAAGTGGGTTCAGCAAGGAGCCTCGGCAGATTTGTGTCTGTGCTCTCAGATCTCTCTTCTAATCATTAACGACTGTAGTGAATTAGGGCACAAGAAGCGTGAAGTTGTGCAGGATTCCACTTACTGTTGCGTGTCCCTCTGTGGTTGTAAAGTCAGAGTTTGCTGAAATAGTCATTATCAGCTTTCTTGGAGCTGGCAGAAAGGAAAATGGTGCAAAAGCTACATTTTTACCAAAGATGTGCTGCCTTTAAGAGGCCAGGTAGCTGGTCATCACCAAGATACCTCATTCTTTTTCCTCAGTTGTTTTAACCTCATTGGAGATGGCCTTCTTTAATGTGGCAAGTTCCTCAACCTTTATTGTCAATAGACTTGCTCTTCCTTGTAGGAACTACAATGATAATAATAATTTCCAGTTTTTCTTCTCTTCCTTACTTTCCTCTTTTTTTTTTTTCAAGACACTTCACATTTAGCCACACATGTCTTCCTGCCCTTTCAGCTTGACACCAGCAATGCTTTGGCTAAAAAAACATTTAGCCTGTGTTGAATGCTAAAGAAGCTACAGCTGGAATTAGGACTTGTAGCTCGTATTGAATGTTGGGGAGAATGGCAGACTGAAATTTTACAAGTTCAGAAGAGCTCCTTCTGTGCATACTGCATCTTTGTCCTTATGAAATGGCTTTCAGGGCTATTAACAGATTGATACCTGTTGAGCTTCATTTCCTAGCAATTAGACATCTCTGGTCTAGTAGTGCCCCCAAAAACACACAAAGAGCTTTGTTCCTTTTAGCAAATGATAGGAAAGCCATCTTTCAGTGGTCATCAATTACATCAGCCTCTTTGACGTGTAGAAAAGAGGAAGGAAAGTACTTTATACTGAATGGTGGTAGCACAGGATCATCTGAAGTTTTCACTTCTCGGGCTACTGAGGTTCTCATACAACTATTTTTCCTCTTGGAGACTCATCTGGTTTTCCAGTGTAAGGAGTATCCTTTGTCGTGGCCCTTCTGTGCTGTTTTATACCTGTGAGGTACATAATTATATTTCTATTCTAGTCAATAAAGTGGAAAACTTGCTCTAAGTGATTTAGTAGATTATTTGAGATCAGTTGTTGGCCCGAGTCCTGCTAGTCTGGTATCCAAATACTAAAGCAGAGCAAAAGATCTTATACTTGTTGTTAAATATAACTCAGACTATGGAGTCTAAATGTGTCTCTGGAAGAAGTTGCCTTGCTCTCATGAGCCCTAAAGCAGCCCAGCATAGGTGATGGTGAGAGCATTCGGCTCTTACGGAGGACTGCTCTTTTCTGTACCGCATTGAAGAGGTGCCACCCAGTATTTACTTTCATGGTAACAGTAGGACTCCTTGCTTAGGTGCTGTTGACTGAAAGATTAAACTGGACAGTAGTGGCATTACTAGGACTGCTAAACAGTTTCTTTAATACAGTCCCTTGCTGCCATAGCCATTAATGAGGAATGGTAGAGAAGGAGAGATTTTGGGACCACGGGAGGAAATATCTTTTTTTTTTCACTGAGATTATAATGTTGGTAGCAGATGATTCTCTTTCACTTGGACTCGGTGTATTCTGAGGGAAGATTTTGGAATGCTCTTATGTTGGCAAAGAGGCAGAAAAAATGCAGAGGAAAAAACCCCTAGAAGTAGTATTATCTGTGTAAGCAGTGTCTATAAAGTCATTGCATAATTAGCGAGATTGCACTCTCAGGTTTGTTTTAGTTTTCTTACAGGAAGATAAATTGCCTACTTATGCCTCGAGAAGCCCCCTCATAACTCACATTAGCCTAGAAAGGCTTTAATTTACCTTCTGGCTCTCTTAATGTTCTCTATGCTGTTCCTTTCTCCTGTTATGGCCCCGTCATTAGTTTCCATAAGTCTCCTTAGGCCAGTGTCTTCACCCAGTTTGGTTGCTCTCTGTTTATTTTCTGTGGCAGCATGTTCTATAAAAACGTGGCAAACCTCCTTGAGGACCAGGGAGCCATGAAATCCAGCGAGTGCTGCACGTGACTGATGTCCCACATTTGCAAGTCTCTGGGTGGATCTGTCCGAGTCAAGAACTATAGCAAGATGAAGCACTTTGTGCAAATACCTGAGCTGGGGTTACCTGAGCTCTACAGTGCTCATTAAGTATTATAGTAAACAGATGCTGTTTGAATTCTTTCAGAGAGAGGAACAAAGGAGACAGCTGTAATATTCTTGTGGTTTTCCAAACTGTTTTGCCTTCCATTAATTCTTCAGTCTTCTTTTTTGCTTTTGTTACTATGAATGTTTAATTCAAACCAACTGGGTAACTCATCTTTTACATTCCTTTTCTCAGCGCTTTCTAAATACCCGATTGTTTAGAAATTAAATATTTACTCTTCTAAAGAGATTACAAACCCAATTATTACCATGTTTCTTCCTTAACATGACTTAAAACATCGAAGAACACAGCTCTCAGCCATCCAGTTTATTCATCCTCTGCCTTCAAAATAGCATTTAAGATACTTTTTCATTCAAGTTTGAGGAGGCAACATTTTAAAAGTACTTCTTTATACTAGAATAAATAATTGAGACAGGAGCCGAGTTGCTTGGTGATCAGCCAGCATCAAATGTGGACTTCACAAATTGCCAGTTCTAGAATGGGAGGAGATGTGAGATTTACCATGTTTCTAATTGCTTTCTTTTAGTGTTTTACCACATTTACTCGCAACACAGCATGCTTCAGTTTGTTAGTGAGGGAAGCATAGTGACAAGCTTGCTGCTATTAGATTCTCCTGATGATGCTCTGTTGAAATCAGTGTGGTAACAACAGGGACAAATATGGCTCAGTGGAGAAAGAAGGAAAATTGCTTTTACCAAGAATATGTCTGTGCTAATAGTAAATTCTCAGCTCTGGAAAAGTGCCTCTCTTCCTCTCTTTTTGTTAAGTTAAAAGTTGTTCATCTTATTTGTGATGCTTCAGTTAAATTATGCACGCTTTAACATTAATTTATCTTCTCCACTTGTTTACTCAAAACAGGCTTCAAGTCAGTCTTTAATATATTCAGTGGCATTCCTTTTTGTGTTGCACCTTGAGTTCTTGCTGGGCTTTTGTGAGCACATAACAAAAGAGATGATGCCTGCTGCAGCCACACACTTTGTACCACTTAAATTGGCCAGGATTTTGTATGTATTTTTTTGTGTGTGTGTGCTGTAGTTGCCTTTAAGCAGCTAATGGCACAACCCCTGTTCAGTCTTTGCATGAATATTACAGCATTGCCTCTGGACTCTGGCTCAGGCTGAGGTCCTGCTGAGCAAGGCAGCGTCAGTACCTAGGAAAGACAAGTGGTTTGCAAGGAAGGCTGCTGTACAGTATCTCTGCTCTGCCCTGGCATGAAAAGTGGTTGATGAAGAGGTTCACGCATGAAGAGTGTAACTGCTGAACTTCCCTCTTTTCCCACTTTTTGGGGGTTTTTTTGCTGACAAACCAGATACCAGATTTCCAGCATGACATATTAACTGACTTTTTGGCTCCAGCATCTCTTGTGCAAGACAACATTGCTTTATTCACCGGGCTATCAGAATGTAAATGGCAGGCTTTGTCAGCATTGAGCTTGCACGCTTTCATGGGATTTCCCGTGATTCCTCCTTTTCCATCTCACCAGAGGTCGCAGAAGAGGCTGTGGCTCCCTTAGTCTCACTCAATAGCTGTAATACCTTGCTGCTGTTAAGAGCAAAAGATTCCAAAATATCGAACCTGGAACCAGAACTTCTTAGGAGTTGTGGGTTTTTTTACGTAGACATTTAGACACTTCACTACTGCATAATGATGACAGAAAAAAACCCTCTCTTTACTTTTAAAACACAATGACTGTTGTTTTGATAGACAAAATGAAATATGAGAGACAGCCTTGTGTATGCATATCCAGTGTGCATATGACAGCTCATCTATCCAACCTCAAATTAAATTGTTGTTCAGATTGTTTTCAATGAAGACAAAATGTGGAGCAATTGTGCTGGTTAGGCTAGAGTATATATTTTGAAGACACAAATTTAACTTTATTTTAAGGCTTGGAATAGCTGAAATACTATCCCTTATTACCATATTCAGAGTTTATTTCATGTAATTTTTCTCATGTAAATGGTTTAGAGAGGATATATAATTATTTTTTTAAGTAACTCTCAGAAAGTCATTGCTGCTGTTTCACATGCAGTAGCAGTGTCCAGTAAAAAGCTGAGGATCTGCATTAGCCCCACAGGTAGTTAGAAAGAAAGAGTCTGGTGGCAGTGAGCTTAGATCCTACAAAAAGAAGCAGCCGGTGTCATGTTCTGCTCAGTATGCAGTCCCTACAGACAGGTTCTGGAAAGCAGTTTCTTCTCCTCCTCTTGTAGGAAGGGATTTGTTACAGTTGTGGTGTCTGACGAGAGAACGTAAAAGGTCGGTAACTAGGGAACGAGAGGAGACGGTAAATAGGAATGAGCAAAATATTGAGATGATAAAGTAAGCTGCAGTTACGTGGGGCATAGTTTGACTGGGATCAGAAGAGAGTCTGCAGCATAGCTTGGACCTGGTTTTCATATTGACTGTTCAGGTGAACAGCTCCAGTGCTCCAGATTCTATAACCAGCACTGAGCAAATCGATAACTCCAAGGGCTTTAGTAAAGCAGTCTGAAGAGGCAGTACAGCTGTGGGGGTGGCATGAAGTGCACCTTTCAAGAAGATAATGTGATACGTGTATGTCAGATTTACACTAACTCTGGAGGCTATTTGCCTTTGAGATGATTGTTACAGGAGTCCTGGATGGCTCTGCACCAAGGACACAGAGGTGGCAGATCCACATCCCATCCCCACAGGGTGGGTAGGCAGGTGCAGGAGTTACATGTGGCTCCAGTGAGGGCTTTCAGGATGAAGAGTCCTTCAAGACTGAAGGCAATACATCCCCAGCTGCTTTGAGCAACCAACAAATGATATTTTTTAATTCTCTTTGACATTTTCTATGAGAAGAGAGATATTTTTGCAAAGGGAATGAGATACGAGCAAAGTGGTTTGGTTTTTTTATAATGTTGTGACATCATTTTAAAAACACAATGTGTTCTCACGGTTTGTTTTTTACAAAAACAAAAAATAGCAATTGGCAGATCCCTGCTGTCAGTATTTGGTGACGCCAGCACTAGCTGCAGCAGATGGAGAGATGCAAACATTCTGGAAACTTGGACAAAATTATTTTCTTGAGCTTGAGAAAGCAGCACTGTAAAATGCTGTATCCTCCTCAAGTGGAAGCTTTCTTAATAAGTAGCACTTTCTGAGAAAAGGAAGTTGTGATGCGACCGCTTCTGGGATCAAGCCAGCTTTCTATCCAGCAAGCTGCTCTTTCCATGGACGGTGGCTGTTTAGGAAGCATAATGCCAGGAACAATGCAAAGGCAGCAGCAAAGTCACTTGGCTTATAGGAAAGGGAAGGAGTGGGTTTGATTATTCTCTTGCTTTAGTAATCATAAGCATTGCAGAATCTTAAAAACATGGTGTCTGAAGCTGGGTGAGCCTGAGGAACTATAAACCTGAGGATGCAGAAGCACAGGAGCTGGATGAGAGGCACCTATATCTTCAAGAAATCACAGATGTTCACGTTTTACCATTTTAATATCACTGACATCTTCTGGTGAATTTAAGGGTCTCACAGAGGTCTCACTGTACCAGCAAACATCAAAGATGGAACCACAGACCTCTGCTGCCTCAAATTGATACCACTTAAGGGTGAGGTGAATGTTGCTGAATTGTATAAAAGACAGCCTGAAAAGTCTTTAAAAAAGAGCTTGCTTTTAAGGTGTTTCTCTAGTACTGTCCTGACTTACTGGGAAGTTTACTGTTTCTGTAAGATAGCAATTATGGGGAGGGTATCACAGAGGGAAGAATAAGGACATTATTGCTACTTTACCAAAAGCACCAAAAATATGCAGGTAAATCTGTTTGGAAACTCCTTCATGGAGCTTGCAGCATTACTTTCCTTGCTCTGTAGACCCCCCAAAGCACGAACCCCAAAAGCCCAGTGATTTTTACATGGCTGAGGGTGACTTCTTTAGCTGGAATGGGACATGATACAGGAATAAGGGAGCTTGACAGGTCAGACCACTGGTTCCAGGATCCACAGTGTTACATGGAAAGTTCCCTATCACAAGGATCACATAGGTCCTCTAATGCTAGAGTTTAGCAAGAGGAACAGCAAGCAGAAGGTGCTCAGATCAAAGGAAATAGGTGAGATCCCACTCACTGGATTAATTGCAGGTGGCTAATGGCACTAATAATAGAGTATCAGCAATCTCTGTAATAGATGCATGGGGTACTAGGCTGGTTGTCTCATTCTGCACTGTGCAGTCCCCGGGCTCATCTTTCTTAGGAGCATAAATAAGTAAGAAGTGAAAAAATCAGGGGAAAGTAAATCAGAGCTTAGAAATACTTAAATTTTTAGGAATGCCTTAGCAGAAGTGATGGAAGCCATTAAAACTCTATCACTGATAAAACTTTTCTCCCATATCCAGGCTGCTCATTTCTCTGTATCTGGAAAAGTTGGGTTTAAACTGCAGCGAAATTTGTCTCCCCCTTTCCTCTCTTATCTTAATTTCCTCACCCAGCAGGGTTCTGACTCCTTGAGGAAAATGAAATTCCTTGTACTGGTTAACCAGCCAGCAGCCACAGAGGATATGTGAAGGATGTACAAACTTATCTAGTCATTGCTTTCTCCTTCAGGGACCATATATTTATTTTTTTTATGTGTAATTTTGATATTATTGACTAAAACTCCATTTGGAGTTGGAATGCAGACTGATTAAAAGAAATATTTACAACATCTTTTAATAAAGGAGTTTATTGCTACTTATAGAAAGTTGTCATTGCTTTCTGTTATAGAATATATCCATGTAATGGTTGTTGTCATAAACTAAGCCATGATCCCACATGTGTTGCAGTTCCCACAGACACCGGTGACAGTTGGGGAAGCTCTTCTGGTTACCTGCCTCTGTCCCTAGAGCCACTCCTGAAAGCAGAGCAGCTGTTTGCAGAGCAACCCAAAGAATCGGACACGGGGCCTGCGGAGAACCAGAAATAATCCCTTTTTTAAGGTTAGTTTTAACATGAACCAGTGATGGCCAACACTGTGCTGGAAGAATGTCTGAGTCCATTGATGTTGCTTATGGATCTTTTAGTGAGCACAATACTCGCTTCTTTAAATTCTCTCTACTCCTATTGGTGGGATTCTCATTACTGAACTACCTGTTACGTGATTCTGCATTGCAGAGAAGATGAAGAAATTACATTTTAATGAAACCTACATGTAGAAATGGTATGTATGTATGTATGTAACATATACATACTGCCTTTTCATTAGCTTTGAAAATACTATTCTCTTCTTTGTTGGAGAAAATAGAGGCTGAGGCGTGATCTGTCATGAATTGCTGTATGTGGATAAGATTGCTGTAGAGGAGCAGCAAAAGACTTGACAGCTAATTATTATAGACTTTTGCTGAATACTGGCCGGGGTGAATATAGCTTGATTGGATCCTGAAGCCAAAAACAGGACATAGGTGAGCTGGCTTGATGTGTCAGGGCAGACAGGCAAAGGCACAGTCTTGGGTCACTGTCAGTGAATTACGCTGCCAGTACTTCTGTCTGCTTCAGGCTTTTCTCTCCTCTTCTAGCCTAGTGTTTTAACTTAAATGGGTGCCAGTGACAAGTAGAGCACTGTGGGAGGTCTGTGCTGGGACTGACTCCATTTCCCATTTTGATCAGTGACCTGGAAGAGGTGGGGGAGTGCATCCACATCATAATGGACAAACAGGACAACAAACAGGAGAGGTGGAGGGATTTTACATCCTTCAGGGTTCTCAAGATTTGAGTGGGTGAAGCTCTGAGCAGCCTGGTCTGGCCCCACTGTTGGCCCTGCCTTGAGCAGGAGATTGAACTAGAGGCCTCCTCAGGTCCCTTCTGACCTAAATTGCCCTATGAGTTTGTATAGCTATATGTAGTGCTCTTGCTTTTGAAAAAAGGCTCTTCTGTGCCAATATAAATTTCCACTCTATTCCTGTGGCTTGAAGCCCCTTTTAAGACACTCTTAATGGCATTGGTGTGACCTGTGGTGCTGAAGTCAGGAGAAAGTTGTAAAGTAGGAGTGCTGAAAGGTTTTGCTTGTCTGACGTGGCAAGCCAAAGCACAGCATTCAGAAAGGTATGCTCCCTGGGAGACAGGCTGAAGCTGAAATAGCCTTCCTGGGTCCTTGACACATAGGTTTCACAGTCTCATCTGAAGCTGGCATGGTTAAAACTGCATTTTTTATTTTGTCCAGGGTTATGTTCCCCCAGTGAGGAGCTTTTCTTGAAGAAGTTTCTGCCTCCTGCCCTCTGGGCTTTATAGCTGCATTTCTGATGCACAGTGTGCTCAAATGCTGGAGCTGTTATGGTACAAGAATGTGAAGAGGTTTAGAGAAAATTATTGCAGCCTTGCCCTTGAGGGTTTCAAAACCAGGGTCTGGGAAGAGGCACAATGCAGCAGGAGGAGTGAGAACCAGCTTCTGCATACCTACACTGGATAGTTAAAAATATATTTATAGTTTATTTTACCTAAGTGTTGGAACACCACAGAGCTTGCAACTTCTTTGTGATTCTCGTCTTTAGTTTAATAGCTTCTTTGGCTTTTTCTAGTAAGTTTTTCTAATTAAGATACAGTCTTTAGGCCATTTTGACTTCTCTTGTAGTCTCTTGTACTATTAGCTATTCTTGGTTTTGCTTGATGTTTTCTGTTACTAATGGTGAAGGTGATGTCTGGTGGTAGCAGTGGGATAAACCAGTATCAAGATGTCAATTGTTCTTTTTAGAATACTTAGCAAATAAGCATTCTTTAAGGACAGAGAAGAGCTGTTCTGTCAGTTCTGAGCAAGAAACATAAGCCACTTTGTCTTCAGGACTTGAAGTGTCTGTGTGTCTGTGATGTTTATCAGGTATTTATGTTACTGCTCTCCAATGGATTATTCCCAACATGTAGGAATTGCAAACTGGACAAGGACAGAGTTTCCCTAACCTGTTTCAAATGGCAGCTGATAGCAGGCTCTGCAGAGGGATACTGGTAAAATCTCTCATGCATGATTATGGAAACATCTACCTGGAGGCTGTTTGCTCGTGGTCTGAAATAGGGTGTGGATTATTAGACAGACTAAAATGAAGAGAGCTTATGGATAAGGTGTTGGTAAGTGTGCTTGTAGAAACGTGATGAAGAGAAGGAAACAAAGGTAAGTATAACTTTGTCTTGTGTGGAGAATAAAGCACCATATATCAGTGAAGAGAGACAATATTAAAAAATAAGTTACTCATACAATTCAGCACCTCTAAGCAAAATACAGAGCATGAAAATGTCTCAAGGCTTGGGCACATTTCACCATTATCTTGAGTTGCCATAAATACTTTTGAGTCCGTCTATATGAATTTTAAAACATTCTTTTTCATATTCTTGGAGAATTTGCATTGAATGGACCTCTCTGGCATCTTAATCTACTTGCATGGCTTTTTGTGCATGCAAACAACTTGTCCCCTATGGCTGTATAGATTTTTATATCATGTGAAGGATTTGCTGTCCACAAGCTCTTCTGTACTACCTTGTGCTGTGCCGTTCCCTTTCTGCACAGCCCTCGGGGGTGAGGGAACAGAGCATGTGTTCGTACAAATGGAGCTCCCTGTTTGTATAGAGCTTTCAGGTGCATTTTAAAAGAGCTGTGAAGTGCATTGGCATTGTGTGTTCCTACAGATGAAATAGTCAGGCCTAGTGCTCTTTTGAAAGATGCCCACTTTCTTTACTTTATATTCAACTGTAATGAACAATTACCCGATTCTTCTCTTGTTCAGCATGTCTCACGTTGATGATAATGGCTGATTTTAAACTGTTACAAGTTCACAAGCAATTATGGCAAAGACATAGCAACAAAAGTGACTTTTTTTTCTGTGTTAAAAATTACTTACAATTCAAACCAAAAACCACCAGAGAGAATGGAAAGTGTTGTGAATGTGACTTTTGGTTACTTTTCTTCCAACCTATTGTAAAGTCTGATTTATATCAACTGCTGAGTATGATAGGACTGTCTACAAGTGGCAGAATCACAAGCAGAATGAGCTTCTAAAGATGCTGATTTTAGTCGCATGCAGTAATTAGCAGAACAGTGAAGTCGTGGGCAGATAACAAATCAAGGCACATCCTGCATTTCATACCTATTTGGTGAGGTGCTGATGAGAAATGAACACTACATAGGTCTGGGTTTGGCCTCAGCAGCGTCAGACAGAGGCATCTGAAATATTTTATGCAGTAGCTTTTTTAATTCTCTGCGATCTCAGTTACTCCTTTAATAATGCAGCTTTATGTTTATTATAGTACTGGATAGCAGACCTGCTTCCGTACATGGAGTCTGTTCTCTTGCCGTTTTTTCTGTCGGCAGGCCAACTTATCTGGTGCTAGTACATCACCAACCACCTGCTGTGGGCTGTGTATCTATTTTCTTAATTGCACTGAAATCCTTTATGCCAAATAATGCCACATTACAACAGCATCATTTAATTTGGAGCTGTTCATTATAGTTCTGTTACCTTTCAGTTTTGGCACCCTCCCAGAAGAGGACCCATGAGTAGCAGGGTAGACAGTTTCCTGAAGTGATAAAAGTGCACCCCACAGAGCCCATTGCAGGGTCTTTTCTGCTGCAGAATTCTGGCATAATTACATTTCTTGTGTTCCACTTGCATCATACTAAAAATAATAAATAGGGGGGTTTCTTAGACTTCCAATCCTGGATTACAGTCTCTTGCTATTCTAACTTAATTGTGTTCTACTATGAAAAATAAGGGGCTTTAAGATGCATTACAAACCCTGCTTATGTTTGAACAGTGGAGCTTGTAACTTGAAATGTCTACAGAATTGTGTACTATATTAATAGCTGCCAAGGCTAGAAGAAATTCAGGGTGCCTCATGATTATTCCCTAAAGAGAATAGTAATGAAAAGTGCACATGTGAGCATTTGGCTTTTTGTAGTACTTGGAATTTAATGTACATGGTTTAAGGCATTTACTCCATTATAATTTAAGATATTATCATGCAGAATGTAGCTTATTAACCATTCCACTGTTTCTCTAAAAGTATTTATAGTAGACATTTTACAGTTAATCAAAAGCAGACATTGTATAAATGAAAATCAAGATTTATTGCCAAGATCATAAATGTCAAGTATACTGTTATGCAGGCTTTGTATTACTTCAGTTGCAACATTAAAGAACATTTTAAGTGATTGGAAAAAGGAAGTTTATTAAAGGCTCAGCAGGTCTTCTCTGCACTCTACTGTTATTAATGTAAATCATTCCATCCTGTGATAGAGGAGCAGGCAACATGGTAGGAGCAGGTTTTAATTAGGTTTTCTCTGTCACTACGAATACCTTCGGGAAGAACTTCAAACATTGACCACCCTGTTTCCTCTGACAAACAACTACAATGAGATTTCAGAATAAAGAAAAGATAGGGCAAACTGTGCAGGGTAGTTAATTGCTCAACTTGTCTGTGAATATATCCCCATATCTTTGAGTAGCAGCTGGGTGGTTAAAAGACACAAACAGATTTCCCATTCACAGGCAAAACAGAGTGATGTATTTCTTCCCTATAGCTGGTGCCTTGGAATGGGGAAATCTTTGCAAGAGATCTTACCGGAGATTTTGTACATTGTTCCTTTGGCAGTAGAGTTTTGCTCTGTCTGTGGAAAAAATATTGGCCCATAGTGAGAATTGCTATTGCAGCAGTTCCTCAGAGCTGCTGAGGAGGACTTGTGAAAAGGCAAAAGCTTCACATGCAGAAAACATGTGATGCCCGTGAACCTGAATGAACAACTGTATTTCTCCTGCCTGCCCCATGCTGTAAGGACTGCAGTTTGATACAGCTGAGTGCGGTGGAGCGCATCTCAGAACAAACCACCCAGGCTGTGACACACCACAGTGAGCTGAGAGCAGTTCTTTGCAAGGTTTACAGGACCAGAAAACGTGTCTGAGCATGAGAGAGGGGGCACTGACTGTCTATCCAAAAAGCAGTTTGTGGTGCAGCTTGGTAATCTTCATGGAGCATTAAAGGCTGTAGAAAAGAATTGTTACTCTAGTGGGCAAAGGCAATAGAAGGCAGAGCTGGAGTAAATCGAATCAGTTGATGAGAAACAGCATTACCTTCTGGTGAAGGTAAAAAAACCCCCCAAACTTTGGGAGACTACCTGCCTGTATGTATACTCCATGTGCTGTGATCTGAAGCACACTATACACACCAAGTTGGGCTAAGAAAAGAAGCTGTAACTTTCTTACTTCCCCTGTAGTCTTGAACATTGGGTCACACCTTATCAGGAAGATACTGTGATGTCTGTAAGGAAATTCAACACAACTTTTTTCCAGAGTGCCATCATCTTTATCTTCAGTTCAAGATACTTTGTAATGCTGGAGTCAAAAGATCCTTGTTTGCTTTTCTTAGACAACACTAATATATATATGCACATATTCCCTGCACGTGGACATGTCTGAATCTTCACCTTTCAAGCTTTTTAAAGCTGTAACAATCTCTGAGATGAGTACAGAGGATACTGTTTTAGTCAGATGTGGTTTGATGAATTCATGAGGTTGGTTTTAGTCCAGATGTTACATCAAATACAAAGGTAAGAAGGCAAGCTAAGGAAGATAGGTATGGTAAGGAAGAAAGAAGAAATACCAAGATTAAAGGCAAAGCTGTAATTTCAAATCTTTGATTCCTATATTACTGTGTGTTTTCAAAATATTGTAGTCCATAGGATGTAAACATGATTTCAAGTGCTTTTCTGCTTTGTAAAGCTACTGATCATTTGCATTGAAGCAAAAACACAGTTATTTTCATTATCTGAGAAGCTTTATCACTGGGAGGTGTTAGCTAGCACTAAGAAGTGTTTTTTTGCTGTCAGTGCAGGGAAATGAAATTAAAGCTGGAGCAAGCAGGACACGTGTAAACAATACAGTCAGTATATTCAGAGCATTCTTACCATTGATTAATCTGGTCAGGGAAGTGAAATGGTTATCTTACAGATATTTTGCCCGTTACAGAAAAAAAATCTGGCAATTGCTACATAAAGCATTTTATGACACTGTTATGTCTAGTGTGCAAGTGATGGCTGACTTCTGCTCACCTGGGAACTCCTATGCACAGAAGCTCCAAGGCCTGACCAAACCTGTGTCTGACTTAGCAGGTCTTACTTTGACCAAGGTGTTTTTGTCTCTTTCTCAAACACATGCAGAGCGCTGCTTACAAAGCAGCATTGACAGGGACTTAAATAAAACCAGCCCTGTGGAACAGAACAGATCCTGGGATGCCATTTGGTTCATTTTGTAATTGGTGACCAGCATGTGTTCAAGACAGGCTGGGCAGAGCTCTGAGCAACCTGGTCTAGTGTATGGTGTCCCTGCCCATGGTGTGGGGGGGTGGAACTAGATGATCTTTAAGGTCCCCTCCAGCCCAAACCACTCCATGATTTGACTTCATTTGGCACAATGCTTAATCAGCAAGGAGGGATTTGATGTGGCTTTTCCACACCCAACTAACTCACCTGTACAGTCACTTTTTTTAATCTATAAATGGAAATATATTAACAGATTAGGTTTTAGACTAAAAAAAATATTTTCATCATAATGTTAGCTCTTTAAGAGTATATTTAGAAGATTTAATTGCTACTCTGTAATGGAAAGTATCAACATTTTCAGAATTTCCCTGGAATAGAACTACAACCCTGCAGCAAGGCCTTAGCTCCAGCCCTTCCCTCATTTGTGTCTACATATTTCTACAAGGAAATGTAATTTTTTTCAATTCTCCTTGGTACTTCTTCTGTGGTGAGAAGGTTTCAAATGGCTTACTGAATTCCAGTTGTGACAAAATGGGACAGTTTGGACTTTCAGTCCTTCAAGAAGTCTGTAGCATTTCAGCCTATCCTTTCGTCTAAGTTACCCTCAGCTTCTGCGTGTGGTGGGGCAGTTGATGTCACACCTAACTTAAGCTGACTTCCAGTTTTCTCCTGGCTTTTCTGTGTAAGTCTGCTGTCTACAGTCAAATTACCTACAAGGTGAAGTGTCAGCTGAGATAAGTAGAATTGGAAGAAAATAGCTCTGGTTGTCTAAGGTACTCTGCAATATTTGTAATCTGTGGATAAGCGGCAATCAGCAAAACTCACAATAAGCAGCAAGTGCTCTAAATGTCATAATGAGCTCAGTCATTGAAATCTGAATGCCATTATTGGTGCCCTTTGGTAATAATTTGTGATTGCCACTCAAGAAGGCAATCATGTATCCAATACAGATAAAAAGTAAATGCATAACCTGGGCTTTCCATTACAGTCTGAACTGCTGTAAAGTATACTAAGAAAATCTTTGACTGCGTTCATGTTTAGGTGGCTTACCTCCATGTCATATGTTAAAAGAGAAGGGAATCGTCAGTTACAGAATTTATTTATGGACAGTGTGTGTAGACTACAGGTATTCTTTGCAGAACTCTGCAGATAATGTTCTAGTTCATAAAATACATGTGATGCTGCTAACAACAAACACCTGCTCTCTTCCATGCCCTCATTCCTATGTTTTGAAGATCTTGCTAATTCAGAACTTTCATACTTTTTCTTCTTTTTTTTTTTTCCTTTTTCCTTCCTTCCTCCTTTCTTTTTCCATTATTGATTACTTACAGATAAGGTGATTTGGCTTTATTTTCAGACTGTAACACTTATTGTTTCTTTTCTGCCCCTAGACAGAACAATTTTTTAACATTTTTATTATTTGTAAGGTTTCTCAGAAGCATGCAGTGCGCCTCCTTTTGTATGCTTTTTCCCCTTGTGTGTAAAAGCCAATTTAATCACAAATGTTATATAAAACCGTATTTGCTACTGACGGGCAGGTAAAAATATGGCATCATAGGCTGAGAACAGACTATGTACTTTTTTCCTCAACATAAGGAGAAAGACGGGAAGAAGAGACTGCGTGTAGCTCATCCAGTATTTATTCCGGTGCTGACATGAGTTATTCCACTGAATATCGATAGGTAGCACACCCTGTGCATGACACACTAAGTTGATCACATGCCACTTTATCTGGTGGTAGTAATAACCAATTGATAAGGAAGCTTAGCATTTGGGGGACTATAGAAGAGTTGTGACAGCAAGTCCTCTAAAGAGGTGTGCAGAGCCAAATTGCTGCACTGATGGCTCAAATCATCTTTACATCTGTTGAGCAAACAAAAAAAAAGAGAGGATGTGATGCTGCAGAACTACCCCAGTCTCTGGCATTAAATGGCTAAATAGTTTTTCCAGGCCTAAATTTAAGGCTTCCTCAAACAGTGTGCAGACCACTCAAGTGGCTTTTCTCTAGCAAGTTCATTCTCTGGTTTTTCATCACACTGTGTTAGGATCTTGGCAAGAGCTATTCATCCACCCTTGGCTCCTTCTATCCTGCAAGAGCATCACCACATTGACAAAGAACCTTCTGAGCTGCAGAACTTGAACACTTCAATGTTTCAATACTGTGCATCCAGTTCTCACAGAAACTTGAGCACCACCATACAATTCATACTAACAAGATACTTAGCACAGTAACTTGTGTCCAACTAGAGTCACAATTCAGCAGACCCACCATACCTGGAGTACCTTTCTAACCATTACATACTTTTTGTTTAGAGGATCTCTTCGAGGGCCTTCTAACCAGTGGCTCCTTGAAAGAGCCAGTGACATAACGAGAAAATTTCCCTGGGATAACAGTTTACCAGGGGCTTTGGAAGTCTCCCAGTAGTGCTGTATCTCTTGACTTGCTGCTTCTCTCCTCCCAACAGTTCTTTATCATCAGGTTGCACTCTTTGCATCCAAACAAGATGACTGATAGATCATTCAAATAATTTCAATACCTACTTCTGTCTCTGAAGTAACACATTTGCTTACCATATTTGCCAGCTGTTCATTCCTAGCATGCCTGGGATTGGATTTTTGTATCACAGATCTTTGCATAAAAAGCTAACACTATACCACATATACAGCAAAAAGAAATCGCATGTGAAAACAGGATGCCAATCTTAGGGACAAAATTTTTCCCAGGCCACAAGGCTCCTGCATGGAATGAGCCTTATTTCACACATTCGGGATCTTGATAACAGCCCTAGAAAAAAATCTGTTTTCAGTAGGGTGTATAAAGTGTGCATCAAATCAGATCATCATAAGGTACCCACATCAGAGCAGCTTTCCAGCATGGAAAAGGGGCCCTTACCTATATGGTATGTTATACAGACATTAAGACATTGCTCAACAAGTGAGGTAAACATAGAAAGTACAGCTTGGGTACTAAATATGACCATTTGCTAATGAACTTGGTGGACTTCTCATCCAGATCGTTGCAGCAAACCTCAGAACAGACTGAATGAAGTAATTCGATTTGATACTGAAAGAGAAGTGTGCTGCAGTAAGGAGCTGTTGCAAGCAAGCTGGTGCTTGCCCAGAGGGTTGAAAGGTACAAGATCTACAGGAAGAGATACTGAGTATTGTTTATTAGACCAGCTGATTATATCTGGAGAAAGCAAATGAGCTTAGGGTCGTGCTGTCTCCTCATTAGACAAAACAGCGACAAACTTCAAGCCCAAGTGCTGACTGAGACAAATTTGATCAGAAAAAGATAGCTAGCTCTTGCAATAGAGACAAACTCTTAGCAGTGGAAGGTGTGATGAGTTCTCTCTCTAATTAGTATATGTGGAATGGAAAAGCATTACTAGAGGCTAAAAAATGAAGTTTCTAGTATTATAAAACTCATATTACTTTTGATTCTGTGACCAGTTTATTTTTTTTTAATCCAGCTGTAATTCCTAGACTTCTGAAGGTGTTTCATTGGCCTCCTTCTCAGCAAGAGCTGAGAAGACAGACAGCAAGCGAGTGGCTTTGTGAAAACATTCTCCAGCCAGTGTGCAAAAGTTTTTGGATTTATGGCATCACAGAATCAAAGAATCATTAAGGTTGGAAAAGACCTCCAAGATCATCAAGTCCAAACATCTACATAACATTATCATAACCATTAAACCATGTCCTTAAGTGCCACGTCTACACATTTTTTGAACACCTCCAGGGATGGTGACTTCTACCATCTCCCTGGGCTGTCTGTTCCAAGGCCAAACGATTCTTTCAGTACAGAACTTTTTCCTAATGTCTAATCTAAACCTCTCCTTGTTCAATTTAAGCCCATTACCTCTCATTCTATCACTAGTTACATGGAGAAGAGACCAACACCCACCTCACTACAACCTCCTTTTAGGTAGCTGCAGAGAGCAATAAGGTCTCCCCTCAGCCTCCTCTTCTCCAGACTAAACCACCTCTGTTCCCTTCAGCCTCTTCTCATAAGGCGTGCTCTCCAGACCTCTCACTAGACAGTCTGCATTCCCTCTGGTTCTCCCTAGCTGTGTGTTTTCAACTCTGGGCTTTCCAGGGAGGTGAGATAGAAAAGTTAAACATGAAAATGTGCTGAGATGAAGACTTTAGAAAACTCCAGGTATTAAACCAGCACCTGTCTGCCTTTAAGATAAGGCACTAAATGTCCACGTTGAACAGGAGGAGTGATGCTGCCATGCAAATTGTCAGTAAAATGGACACTGATACTCAGAGTTGTGGCTTACAATCTAGAATAATTTTGGGTGTGGAGGGTCAAGTAAATAAGTCTGATGAGTTGTCTTTTTTAATTGGTGTTAATGAGATTTGTTTATTCACAGGAAAAGAAATCCCTGTGAAACAGTTTCTAAGAAGGAAGGATCCAAGTATGTGAGAAAGAGCCTGGCCTGCTTACTAGGGCACATCCTTTGGATGTGGAATATTGAAGAGGATAGAGCAGGAACTCAAATATTTGGTTTTTATATGCCAGACAAACATACCTGTTGTGTCAGCAGTAGTTACTAACTTAATCTATTCTTTGAGAGAAAATATGCTGTGAAGGCTCTGGATTACATATAGCTTTCATCCCCTAAGAAAAGAATCACAAAGGGAAGAAACCCCCCTTTATTTATTTATTTATTTATTTATTAATAGCATCAAGGAATTTGCTTTATTTCTTCAGTACAAACAGATGTAGCAGAGGGAGTTTCCCAGCCACAATCCTCCCATGAGAGAGATTGGTATCACAGCAGGAGTTTGTTAATCAGATGCCTCTCCAGTGGTGTGTCTTGGCTCTTGACAGTCCAGGCAGGCTTCAGGGAAGCTCTTAGAAGACAAATACTCATTAGGAAGTAAAAATTGTTTTACTATTTGATAGTATGTTTCGGAGATTAATTTTTTTTGCAATTCTTTATATTTGTCTGGTTTTATATGTCTACTCAGATATATGTGTTTGCAAACGCTGAACTTCGGAGCTTTTTGTCTTGTTCCTGTTCACAGTCCATTGTCCAGCCCCACGAGTGCCCGTTTTTCCTTTGCTGCCACCTTTGACATATCAGTTGCGTTTGGAATTGATTATTGTGAGCTCAGTTTTGGATCGATCTTGTAAGCCACTAACTGTAGAGCTGCTGCACAGCTACTCTTATCAGCCTCAAAGTACATTAATGCAACTTGGTAGAGCTCATAGGGGTTTTGTCCTTACAAAAATTGCCTTCCTTCTTTTATCCCAGTGTGCAGTACATCACTGTTAGCTAAGAATTATGTTTTACAATACACTTTTTAAGGCTGTCAAGCATCATAAAAACCCACTAAATAACCTGATATATCAAGTTGCTGAATATTTCAGAAGCCAAGTTCACATGGTTCTCTAAACTTTTCTGATCTAATTGAATTAATTATTGTCTTCCATAAGGAAGTGGAAAATTATACGCAGAATGAAAACCGTTGTCACACTCGGTCTAGGACAAAAATTAACAACTGACATGCATACAGACTGCTGTGGACCAGTCTAATTTTCAGTGTGAGTATTTTTCCTTGAAATATTTAATCCAGATAGCTTGAATACAATAGGTTATATAGTGTTTAATAACTACTTTTGGGGATTTAGAAATACAGATATTATCAAGTGTATAAAAGCCTTTACCTTCTGTGAAAGAGACCAAATGTTCAACTCCAAGGGAGTCAGACAGGGAGCAGCACTTTTGGAAGCTTTGCTGATACTCTCTCACCCATTCTACAGGACAAGGGAGGTGTTGTGGTCTTTAAAGTCAGATACGGTATTTTCACTTTTCCAAAGCCCTTAACTACAAGGTTCCAAAATTGTCAGTTAATTTTCAGTTTGTTTAAATTATTTATTTGTGAATCTTAAAGATAAGAGAGGTTGAAAACGTCTAAAGGGCCTTTAGGAAATTCAGAATATTTTTTATTTTTACTCTCCCAGAGTAAATTCCAGCCACTTTAGTCCACTGTAGTTGTTTGTTAAATTTCTTATATTGCCAATATGGAAAGGGACACTACCTGAAAAGCTGATCTCCTGAGCCCATTTCAGTGCAACTAGTAAAAATTAGGAAAGAAACCGAAAAAAAAAAAAAAAAAAAAGAACTAAAAAAGCTAAACCAAAAATCTTTCTTAATCTTTGTCACTGATTCTGCCTTTAGCATTCAATTTTTAACTTTGGAAGCCTTTTCCTCCTTCCATACTAGAATTTAAATTGGTTTGTCTATACTCATAGTAGGGCTTTTATTCCATTTCTACAAACAAACAAACCAAAACAAACAAACAAACAAACAGATTAATCCAGCAGTCATGTGGAATTCTCTTTTAATCTGTTTGATGTACTTGTCCTGGAGAATGGAGTTAGGAGTTGTCAAGTACTTAGTCTTAATTAACATGTATAATAATATGGAAATAATATGGAAATTAATATGGAAATATATGAGGAAGGACTAGTGTTTTCACTGTTGGCATGTCAGGCTGGTAATACGACTTTTCTCTCCAAAGTGATCAGCTGTACAACCTTACACTGGTTGGTTGTCTGAAAGTCAAAGCTTCTGTCTGGTGAAATATCCATCTAAAAGTATCAGCATGTCACAGACACCCTAAAAGTTTTGCTTTTGTTTCTGTTTTTCTTCTTTAGTCCAGTCTGATTTTGAATGTGAGGGAAACACTGGAATGGTCTAGTTGATATAAATTATTAAAATGTCACTATGTCTCTTGTTTATGGAAACTCTTTCACTTGTAATTGTCTCTGTAAGATGGTGAATTGCATTTTGGTACAGAGTTATAAGATACACAGCTTATCCTTGTTATTCTTCATCATCACAGAGATCCATGTAAATCATTAAAATCTTGAATTTTTTGTGTAAGGTCTGTGTCCTATAAACTATTTAGTAATGAAAGCATCTAAGGATTGGAATATATAAATTGGAAATTCTGCTGGACTTTAAGATGTTTTGATTAAAAATACATACAATGATGAAATATTAATAAATCTGGAGGGTGCTGGCTACACTGTGTATGTCCTGGTGTGCAGATGGGCTGAGTATCCAGAGAACCTCTTGGATTCCGTTTGTGCAGTAGATGCTCGTTACATCTGAACCTTAAGCCCCATCCTCATCTGCTGAGAGAGGAGCACAGTTTCCCTTCTGTACTCAGGGTGCAGACATCTTCACTGGCTCCATTATTTTCTGCCCCCTTCCTTATTGCTGTGGTGCTGCCATCTTGGATATCCCCACAAAAGCCACAGCCCCTAGTGAGATCTTCCTTTACGTGCACGCTCAGTAAGTTTGCAGATGACACAAAGTTGGGCAGGAGTGTTGATCTGCTGGAGGGTGGGGAGGCTCTACAGAGAGGTCTGGCCAAGATGGATCAATGGGCCAAGACCAATGGGATGAGGTTTAACAAGGCCAAATGCTGGTCCTGCCCTTCCGTCACAACAACCCTCTGCAGTGCTCCAGTCTGGGGCAGAGTGTCTGAAAAGTGCCCAGTGGAAAAGGACCTGGGGGTGTTGGTTAACAGTCAGCTGAAGATGAGCTGGCATGTGCTCAGTGTCCAAGAAGGCCACCAACATGCTAGCTAGGATCAGCACTAATGTTGCCAGCAGGTCTAGAGCAGGGATTGTCCCCCTGTACTCAGCACTGGGGAGGCTGCACTTTGAATCCTGGATTCAGTTTTGGGCCCCTCACTCCAAGAAAGACATTGAGGGGCTGGAGCGTGGCCAGAGAAAGGCAGTGAATACGGGGAAGGTTCTAGAGCACAAATCTTGTGAGGAGCGGCTGAGGGACCTGGGGTTGTTCAGCCAGGAGAAAAGGAGGCTCAGGGGAGACCTTCTTGCTCTCAACAACTCCCTGAAAGGAGGTTGGAGCCAGGTGGGTGTTGGTCTCTTCTCCCGAGGGTCAAGAGATAGAACAAGAGGAAACAGCCTCAAGTTGTGCCAGGGAAGGTTTAGGTTGGACATGAGGAAAAATTTATTCACAGGAAGACCTAGGCTGCCCAGGGCAGTGGTGGAGTCCCCATCCCTGGAGGGGTTTCAAAGCTGTGTAGATGTGGTGTTGACGGACATAGTTTAGTGGTGACCTTGCAGTGCTGTGTTAACAGTTGGACTCAATGATCGTGAAGGTATCTTCCAACCAAAATGGTTCTGTGATTCTACTGTATTCAGTGCTTACTTGCAGTAAGTTTCAGTCCCTTGTGTGACAGGAGTCACACAAGACTACAGCTTGGACCGATTCCTACTATTCTAACTTCAGGTCCATATTTTGGCAGAATTGTTTTTTTCAAAGCAGACTTTGTCAGCTTTCAATAGAGCGAGCCATACCTAGTGAGTATTTAATATGATGTTGTCAAGGCATTAAATGAATAGACAAGAAAGGTATTAGCAAATTATTAATGCAAGAGGATGGTAGAGTTTGCAATATTTTGTTGTATATTCACATGAAATAATAAGCTAACCTTATTACTTGGATATTCTTTTCAGGTTCTCCCTCAAATGTTTTCATTACTTTATTTTGCTTATTATATTGTTATTCTGGTGGCAAAGGAGCACCTAACAGTGCTATTGAGCATAATGACCTCATGCTGAGAACTTGTTGTTGAGTTTTGGTTTGGTTTTTGTTTTCCACTTGCTTAAATTATGGTAGGAAGATCAAAAATAGTGGAAAACAAACCCCTTGTGCTGGAAGGCTAACAGGTGACCAGAAGAACTGTTCTAGTTATTTCATAGTAATGAAGCTTGGCAGAGGAGGAGAAGGGTTTGAGGGAAGAAAGGTAAAGTAGTAGGGTGCTGTAGATCCAACGATTTTGGTCCATGCTTTATATATCTGTGTCTATAATGTGCATTTTTTGCTAGTTTTCCTCTCCAAGCTGTTTATATCTATACCTAATGCAGAATGAATTGTATTTTAAACTGGGAAGATATGATTTTCTATAACAGCAGTCAATCACACAGAATAACTCCCCCTTTTTCTCCTCCAAGATGATTCATTGGTGTTAGAGAATCATGTTATCTGCAGGGACTGTGGATGTTCCTTCACTAATCATTTAAATCCTTCTCTCCCTGGCTGGTGTGTTCACAGCCATACTGGCTCAGCCTGCCTGTTGCACACACTGCAGATATTGTTTGTGTGGTATGAGAGCAGTGTATGCATGAGCCAAGTCCATGTTGTCTGGCCATCATCTTCACGACCAGCCTCTCTTTTGTTTTGTTTTGGGTTTTTTTTATAATTTCTTTTCTTCTTCTTCTCTCTCCAAACAGTTCTTTACAGAAAGTGCTGAGGTGAAGCAGAACTGAGAACTGTCCAGAGCAATCAGGATGTGAAATCTTGCCAATACCTGTGTGCCTGTTCACTGCTGGGATTCCTGACTTGACTCCAAAGACTGCGGGAGGTAATAGAGGTTAAGAGGCCTATTTCTGATCTAGCTCACAAGCTAAACAACTGAGCCTTTTCCTTCACCCCTTTTAGTGCTCAGCAGCCTGCTCGGTGGTTAGGTACATCCTGCTCACCGGGGATAGAAGTAGTAGATGGTCTTTGTGTTAAAGCACTGAGGGGGGAAGCAGAGTGGTGGATTCAGACACTAAAGCCATTTTCCTGGTTCTACTTTTGGAAGTATTGTAGAGTTGTTTCCAGCCTGGAACAATATTCTTTTATTTATTATGATCAGAGATGCAGGCATTGCTGCGAAAGAGCAAAGGCGATACCCTGATTCACTTGGCAATAGCCCAGTAGTTGCTTTCCAAGATGAATATGGATTTGAGCCTCGGGATGGAAGAACATTGGGTCAATGATAAAAACTTAAAAGGAGTTCAAAGGTGGTAAACTATAAGTCAGTTCACATTTCTTTCATTAAAGAAGTATTCCTTTGTATCCTAAACAAGTTAGCAGATATTGCAAAAGGTTCGTAAGAACACATGATCCTTCCTTATATATTAAATTTCTACTACATTTTAGCTTTGGATACTAGAGCATTACTTTTTTTATTGGGAGGAGGGGTGTGGGGGTCTGTCTTTTTAAGTTTCTTTTGGTGTTAATTTAGCATTACAGAAAATCTTACTTTCAGAAGCAGCTGATTTAGCAGGAAATCATTAAATAGTTTAAAGGGAAATGTCAAGAATTACATGGTCTGAGAACTGGCCGGTATTGCAGAGTAGAACTACAAGCCCAGAAAATGCTGACCACTTTCTCTCTTTTCCACTTTGTGTAGAAAACAATGTTAGATTTCTCTTTATTTGTTTGAAACAGGCAAAATCATTAGCTTTTTCTCCTGAGTATCACACTGGCTGTGCTATATATGTGTACAAGACATACTGCAGGAGGAAAAGAACTATTCCTTTTTTGTTTGATCTTGAGCCCAGGAGTTCTGTTTGCAATAGTACTGTCTTAATGATCCTATCCTCTACTGACATTAAGCAAAACTAAGTCCAGGTAATGAACAGCCATAAAAATAATGCATAAAATGTATGAAAACTGTTTAAATAGTGAAGTCCTTAGTCCAATCTAAATTTGCCTGCGGTGCTTTGCATTTACAGTAAGATCATTGCTCACGTACTCTGGTTAAGTGGCTATCTATGGTCATCATTTATCTGTTAAGCACAGACAGTACATTGGCCTGAGAAGCAATGAAGCCTTCAGCTCAAAAGGTAGACTAAGATTAGAAACAACCTACAAAGAAATGCAAGAGTACTCTCGATAAGGAAGACTGAAAGAATTTAACACAGACAGTAGCCTTATAAGAGAACTTCCAAGACTGAAGTCAAGACTCAGCTGAAATACTGGCAGGAGGTGACATTGTGCACAGTCTTACACAGCCTGGATGCATGTTTTTGTCTACATACGGAAGTACATCCTGAGATTCAGAAGGGCAGGCTCCTGAGCTTAATAATGGGGACCCTTTTTTGGTAATCTGTGACCCTGAGAAACAAGATTCAGGATTTAGTCTCTATCCTGTAGGATAGGCAGAATTCTGAGCATGGTTACAGTGGCATCCTGAAGAACCTCTCTCCTACTGAACACTTGGGGTATTTTCTGTATTTGTTTTTGTGATTTTTTAAATACCCCAAGTTATCAGAATTCTGATGAATGACAAAAATCTTCCCCCATGAAAAGTTTGGTAACTAATTAGATATATACTCTGAAATGATTGCTCAGTTTTTCTTCTGCAATAAATACTGGAGTTGTTTGTTTTTTTTCCCTTTGGCTGTTAACAGAGCTTCTGTTTGCTTCTGTTCTCAGAGAACATTCAACCCTCCTGCTTGATACACTGCAAGTGTTAGACTGATAGGATGCTTGTTTGCATCATGAGTAGGTATGTTTGGAGCTCCTTGCCAAACTCTGATTCTGGGAACTAAAATGCTCTTAAAATACACAAATACAAACTTTCTTTTACTTCTGGCCATTTTATTTAATTGCCAGAACTTGAAAGAGCAAATTTAAATATTTACGGACACACTTTGAAGTTACGGCCTTGAATTCCATCCTAATCCCTGCTAGTGCCCCTAGGCTGGGATTCAGGCAGCCTGGCAGGTTTTGGCTGGCCAAATCCTACTCAGCACCTTAGAGGCCCTCTTTGAGAGGTGCATTGCCCTGCCCATGAGCAACATGCAAGCCTGCAGGCATGTACGGACAACAGCTCGTGGATTTTGTATGCTGTAAGACAGTTTGGTCTGGAAAGTTCAGCAATATGGATATAATCTGCTTATGGAAAATTAGAGTCTAAATAAACACATTATCCTGAAAATTACAAATGCAAAAATAGCTGCATTCACACTCATCATCTTTTATAGGGCATTGTTTCCTGTGATGGCTGATAGACAATGAGGCAGAGGGGAGTTCCCACTGATGAGTTGCGTGGTACACACCATGGGAGAACAGCTTTTCTGTATCTGCATTGAGATCCAGTGCTGAGGACAGGACTAAGGAAGGTTGTTTATCTGCAGGTATTCTTTCATTTCTCAAATATTTTACCTCCCCATGATAACTGTTTCTGTCAGATGAACTACGTGTGTTGCTGGAAAATTCTGCATTTCAAGCTGTTGTGACAGTTTTAACAGTGCTGTGTTGTTGTTAAATGTCACCCTGTTGTTCAGAATTCAGTCCAGAGACACAAATTTATCAGGGAAGTTGAGGCTGCTGTGGGTATAGAACTCCTACAGAGTTCCTATAGATTCTCCTACAGCAGAGAATATAAAAAAAGGGAAATAATATTTCATAGTAAAGCAGGTATTTTCTTATTCCTCTTTCTTGTTTGGTATTCTCAGCTTTATCCTACTATTCAGAAATCACTGTGCCTGTGTAAGAGTGGTTATTTCTATGTACATATATGTATATGTTCTTGATACCATACTGTGGTAGCATGGTAATGGTGTGAATTGTAGGCCAGGGAAAAGAAAGAAAAAACACTCATGCATTTCAAATTATTGTGTCAGAAAATGAAATCAAATTACTTGTTTCTAGAGTGCTGCCCCCCCCAAAAATCAGGTAATTTAAAATTGTTACCTTTTCCTGGAGCTTGAGTAATACTGAAATTCTTCTGTAGGCTTATGTGCACTGCTAGTTCCTTTTGCTTTAGAAAGTAATCTGAAAGTAACATTTCATCGAGACAAATTTCTTCTCTTAGTTTGGCATTTGTAGCTCTGGCTCTGGAAAAGGAGTGAAGCAGATGTACAAATACATGTTAAAAAAGACAAACGCAAACTGCAGGCTTTTGGGAAAAGGCTGTTGTGACACATGGGAGATGCATTTGCATATAAATAAAATGGACACTTTTCAGTTGTTGGGAACCTAAAGGACAGCTATAAATGAAGTTGGTGAGGTGGTGAGATTTATACCTGAGAGCGCAGGGATACCTCCAAGAAGGGGGTTGGGGAAGCATGGCTTGCATCTTACTGCAGCCTGAAGAGCAGACAGAGTCAACAGACACAGAGAAACTTAGATGAGAGTGCTCAACTGGGGTGCATGCTCTTGGTTTGGCCAATAAAGTTAGAAAGGGTTTGTTGCCTTAAGAAGAATCTGCATAAAAGGTCTTTCTGTGTTTCCATCAAGCCTTCCAGTGGAGGAATACAAATTCTCAAAGGATGAAGTAGCTCAGTGTCAGTGAAGGCATGACTGGCTGTTCGTGGTTTCTTTGGGAAGGTGGGACAGACTGCCTTGGCCAGGTCCTGTTTGTCCATCAGGGTGAACATAGAGCTGGACCTGCTTTTTGGTAGCTGGCTATGAATGCTGAGCAGGGGATGGTCCTGTTAGTGCCTAGGTAACCTGCCCCAGTTTCTTTTGCCTCTCTGGCAATCACTGTTGCCCAGTGGAAACCAGTTACACAAGAAATATTTCTGAATTGCTCAGCAAGGTCATATAACTGTGAAATCCTTCAAATACAAAGCCAAAAATGTGAGGAAAGGAAAATCAGTACTGATTAAGTTGTAGTTCATAAACGGAAGTTTCACACAAAGCTTTTTGTGGTTTTTAAAAAATTTCCATTCACACCATCTCTGCTTTCAGCAGAACATTCTCTCTAACTGAAGGAACTTTTCACACGTGCAAAACCAGTATTTGAGAAGGCAAAAAGATAGGTGCTGTTCTGGGTGAGGAGGGAGATGGGAGATGTCAGAATAACAGGAATCATGCAAGAAATCCTCTGGAGTAGAACTGTTCCTCCTCATACGAGTGAGAGGAAGATTTCATCTGGAGCGCTGCCTGGTTGTTGTAGATCCATTGATTCCTGTCTTACAGATACTTGGTTGGTTAGGTTTTGGTTTGTTTCCTTAATTTCTCAATGGCATAGTTTTCAACTCAAGTTTTCTTTAAACCTGGCAAATGCAACTGGTATCTTCAAGTGATCCTGCATCTCAGAGCTTGCTGCTTTGCCGAAGAAAACTGATGATAAAATTTCATACTTTGTTTTATATGCTTGTCGTAGCAGCTGTGCCTTCTCTGTTCATCCCGATGACTAATGGCAGAGCTTAAAACTCTTGCTAATACAATTCTCTGTAGACTATGGTCATATATCATAATTCTATCTAGCAAAAGCTGTTCTTTGATAAAAGGAAATGTAGTATCATTAGTATTTACAGTCTTATTCAAAGGAGTGATGTGAGGTTAATTGGAAGGTTAATTAGGATAGGTTTAATCTAAAGGCAACAAGTCTAATCGCCACTCTTAGATTCATGAGAGTGCTCTTTTTGCTCAGCTCTTCCAATAAAAGCAGCATTCCTTAGAGATAAAGATCTCTAACACAGCAGGCAATTCCATTCATTTAAGGTAGTAGAAGTTCACAGGAATACTCACCTGGAAATACAGCAAGGGGATTGTAACTGCTCTGATTGTGCTGTGCCAGCCACACTAATTCTTCTTCCATGTCATGAAAAATTAAAATCTTGAAAGGAAACATGGGAGTCAAGTTAGGCTTTATGACAAAACAGCTGTAGGTGAGTGTGACTTATTTTGCCTTTTTGGCAACCACAACAGAATTCCCAAGGTCAGTAACAGTGTCACTGTCTGGTACTCTAATTTTTTTTTAATCAATAATCATGAAAATGATGAATTGCTTTTAAGATTAATAGCCAATCAGCACTGTGAGTGTCACAGTTAAAGCCTGAAAAGATTACATGCCCTTCTACTGAGTCCTGAGCTTCATACAGCCCAGCCCTGCCCTGAGCACCGGCGGATATTTCTGCAGTCAGGGATTAGAGAGTGTAATGGTTCCTTTTAGGCCAGAGCAGTAAATTGCATTCTAAACAGTGAAAATATAGGGCCTCCTGCGGCTGAGTAGCTACTGCTGTGCTCTCTTCTGCAGGGCTGGCAGTCTTGAAGTAGTGTGACAGGAGTGAGTCCAGGAAACCTTTTCCTAAACTTGCTTCTGATCCCGTTACTTCATCAGGGCAGAATTAACCAGGTGTTTTTCTCCCACACATCATTTTGGTAGCTGTCTCTGCCTCTTCTTCCCATCTCGGTGTTTTTCCTTCCTTGTTCTTTGGGAGCTCTTACACACAGCAACAGTGAGAATGGGAAAGGAGAGGAGAGATAAATAAGTTCCAGAAGTGGCTTCAAGGTGTGAGAAGAAAGCTTTAGTTATACAGAGGGAAGAGATGGGGAAGAGGGCACAGCAGTGGGAGAACATGCATGTGGCACATAAATCAGAGAGCAGGCAAGTGATCCATATGCTTGGCCACACTACTGTTTCCAGGATGTTGTGGCTTAATGTTCCAAGCTTTTGGGTCACCCACCAGGAGTTTCAGGCTAGGTAGTTGCACCTAGTGGTGCTTCACACATCATTTATGACCTTAATTCCCATCTTGGTTTATTTGCTTGTTGAGTGACGTAATTGTAAAATTCACAATGTACTTTATATTCTAAAGCAGAAGAGTCTAAGTGATGTACTGCATGAGAAATGAATAGACATTTGAATTCTGAGAAGGGTAAAGCTGCAAAGCAGTAGGAGCAGAGGGATGGCATTTCAATTCAAGCACGTGACTTTGCTGCAGATGCCTAAAAGCAGGCATCAAGGTAAGAAGATGAAGAGATGGTACTGAGGGCTCCTAAGTCTTCAACAGCATTCTCTAAGGGTATACTTAAAGACAAATGGAGCACTCCAGGAAGTCAGCTGATGTAGGCAATGAGGAGACTGGGATTGAACTGTACCTTATATCTTTCACAATAGTGTATTAATTATCTTTTCATCTTTTAATGTTTAGAAAAAAATCTAAAAGCATCTAACCTTGGACACATTGTTTTACAGGCAACGCTTCCATTGCATTCTGGAAAATTTCCCTTATCTGTCATCACATGTACAGTATTAAGATAGTTTGGGATATCCTTGTCATGTGATATGCTTCAGGATTCAAGAATCACACTTGCTACCTCTGCTCTGTATTGAAATATTTCCTTCCCATCATCACAATCTTAATTTTTGCCTTTACTTATATCAGCATTAAGGTTTTTCACACTTCCTATTTTGTAATTGTCATCTGTGTACATAGCTTTAATTTACATCTGTTCTTAAAAATTCAACAAGATACCATTTTTTAGAAGCTTGTTTCTCACCAAGGCCAGAAATGAGGATGCTGTATCTACTAGTATTGCATGACAGTTCTTGGTAGGTGATAATCTGTATTGATGTTTGCTCTGCAAAAAGCTATTGAGCCTGTGGCCTGTCAGCATGAAGTACCATGGGAAGTGTCAAGTGTATGGGCAAGGTGTAAGAAGAT
This sequence comes from Megaceryle torquata, assembly GCA_024611175.1. NCBI lineage: Eukaryota > Metazoa > Chordata > Aves > Coraciiformes > Cerylidae > Megaceryle > Megaceryle torquata. Next base: position 101,820 of record JANIJG010006589.1, read on the forward strand.
GTCTCTCTTCATTACAGCACCAAGGCTGGCATTTGTCTTGTCTAATTAATCAGCAGTTCACTTGTGAGGGGTGCCCTTCCTCCTCCTCTGGGTAATACTGAAAACCCTTAAAAATCTGTAAGCAGGACTTTCTCTGGCAACTCTTCTCCCTATTTAGCCTCTTTTGTATTTCAGTCCAGCTCAAGTGTTCAGACAAGCTCCTGACTGTCAGAGGCACTAACCCCCTCACACCTTCTCTGCTTACATACAGCCATTGATTTCAGTGTTGTCTGCTGCTACTCCTTCCTGCTAATACCTCTGCCTGTTCTGCAAGCCTTGCCTGTGAAAAAGCGAGTGCAACAGCCCAGTTACAGTGCATATGGTAAGGAATATCTCACACCTTTCTGTACTGAAGACAGAATCACAGTCCACTTTCTGCTAGGAGGTAAAACCAACACCTACATCTTTCTCTATGCTCTGCTTGCCTGAGTCGCTGCCCTGGGAGAGATGAGCAGCCTTTGAGTTTTCAGGTACCAGAATGTTCTGAATGTTTAGATATGAGAGCATGGTCTTTCCCAGGTCCCAGGTAAGACTGTGCTCATCTCAGCATGCTGTTTGTTTCTCTTTCCCCTCAGGTCTAGATCCTGACCACCATGGTAGCCCAGCACTCGTACCGCTCCATCAGTCAGAGTTTGCCATCAGCACCAAACACAGGTGTGGCTCGGCCTTTCCAGCTGTGAGAAATCTCCCTTTCTGGCTGAGTGTGGTCACCTAGTAATTTGTTTGATTTCCACTCTTGCTCAGAGGAGTTGCCTTCACAGTACATCAGTGAATGGCATTTTGATGATGGTCAAAGACACCTTTTCCAGATTAAGCAGAAATTTCTCCCTCTACACATCCTTTCCCAACTTCATAGACACACAGGCAAAAACTACAACTGCTTAATCAGCCCAGGTCTTCCTCCATGTGGTAATCTACACTGGAATGTCTGGCCCTTTATCTAGTCCCTCCTTTCCATTATTTTTCCCAGGCCCCGATGTTTCTCATATAGCAGGGGGTCTTCCCTCTTTTCCTCTTAACCCATATTGTATCAGTAGGGCAGGGAACTGCAGAGCAGTCTCAGAGGGGATATTTAGTGCCCTCCAATTGTGACTGCTTTGCCAAAATGTATGAACAGGCAGTTCACTGCTATGCCAAGTGCCAACGAGGCTGCCAGTTGCTGAGGTTGCCATAGCTGTCTTCCCATGTGCTGTGGCACTGTAGATATTCCCCATGGGACTTCTGCTGGGGCTTAGGAAAAGAAAGAAACACCTCAATCATTAAAAACAAGAAGTCTGAGTATGAGCAGAATTGTTTCCATCAGGGAGGTGGCTGCCTCAAATGGTAGCTGTGAATGCTGCATGCAGGCTCTGCTGCCATCAACAAGGTGTGTAGCAAGGTTCTGAATGTGCAGCTTGGAGCATCAGTGCTGTAGCAGGAAAATAGCGGAGAGCGGAACATGGTCTCAGAGGGAAGAAGTCCCATGGAGACATGGGTCAGAGTGTACTGGGCAGCCAGAGCAGGGAGAAGCTCTATCCCAGAGGTGTTGATGATGGCCTCCCGATAAACAAGCTGTGTGTTACCACTTTCCTGTGTGTTACAACAGTAAACATTTTTGCTTTTAACTTAGTTCCAATACTTCAAGCGGTACTTTAAGATTGGTTTGTGTTGAAGGTGAGAGTTTTGAGAAGCACTTGATTCTGAATATCCGTGTCTTTCTGTCTCTTTTCTTCTCTCAACCAAAACATCATAGCGTATTGAAATTTCTAACTGATTTTTTTTTTTCTTGTACATTTAACTTCAGGCATATGTATATGAGTAATAGCAAGAAATGACCCCACACTCAGAAATTGTTCTGGTAACTCTGATAACAGTGAAACAACAAATTTCAAGGATCATCGGCCTCTCCAAACGTTCATTTTGTTAACAGACATAACAGCAAAGTAATCATCATTAGAATAGTAATTCTGTTTCAGCAACCCTTAAACGCCTGCTGTGCCACTGTATTGCCAGTGTCTGTGCTGAGTTGATGGAAGAAGAGGGTGAGTCTATTAACTAAGTTTCAGAATAATTGAAGAAGGTCTTTTAAGATACAAACTTTGGTTTGATACAGGAATTTCAAAGGTGAATGGAAGCTTCAAAGGAGGCACTGGGAATGCAAGGATAGCAGGATTGAATTCTTTGCAGTGGGTAGCTCCTGACTTCAGATTATTTCCTGTAAAAATACTGGTTCCTTCTTTTCACACCAAAAATATGTCAAAACAAGAAACTTAATTTATTCAGTTCTCTTGGATGCCATATGTAGCTGTCTTTTTCATGATTTAATGTATAAACATGAGAATGAATCTTTGCCATTAAGTTTTATTAGCAAATACTGTCTTGTTTGAAGTACTTTTCTGAAAACTTACTACGTCTTTGCAAAGCAGAACTGCAGAGGCTGTGTTAAAACAGTGTGGACACTGATATGACATACCTTTGGTCTTGTGTAATTTCTAGACCGAGCTGTGAAAAATTGACCCGTAGAGGCAGAAAACTATGGAAAGGAAAAAAGAAACAAATACAAAAATACCTCCTACCTTGCTATGGATCCTAGGAGCTTAGGTATTTGGCAGATTTCTTGTCTTGCAAGCACCTTTCTTTTGCACCTCATTTGATGTAGAGATTCATTCATTTCATTGTAGAAAAGCAGTACCCAAAAAGAAGACATTTTCTGGCACCTCCATGCCAGATCTACTCAGCCTTTGTCATCCCTGAGAGAATGATAGAAATCTCTACAGTCTCCCCAGCATATCTATTCTAGTACTTTGCTGTCTTGGTGGTTAAAATACAATTCCAGGATCTACCCAGCAGTTTTCTTTCTGTCTTTGATGTTAGCCTGTTCTTGTTCTATGCTCTTGGATGTGGAGAAAAGATGATTCATCTTTGCCATTTTCTCCTTGCAGTTGGGTATGCACACAGTTAGCATTCCCCCCTGACTTTTTTTGCTTCTTTAGAGGAAGCGACTCTGGTTCTTTCAGTCTTTCCACATAGGACATGATGTCTAGATTTTTCTCGTGTTCTTTGGTTTGTTTGGACTCTGCTCAGTTGGTTCACATTTTCTGGACGTGCAGAGCATAAAGTAAGACACAGCACTGATTTACTTATCAATCCTGACTGCAGTGGAAAGATTAGCTAGCAGGTACTGTGAGTTATATTCCATTGAACCTATCTTCCTTTTTTGCAAAGGAACAAAACTGTTGACTCCAGTTCAGTGTTAAGACTAATGACAGATTTTTTTCTGCAAAGGTGCTTTCTTGCCACTTGCTTCTCAGGGCATATTTCTTCAGATTATTCTTCTCTTTCATGTGTAGAATTTTGCAGTTCATTTTTAACCTAATTTTCAAACTGTTTTACAAGATTTTGAATTCTAATCCCATTCCTTATTGTAGTGAGATCTGCTGGTATTTCTGGTTATTAAAACTACATGGTTCTCATTTTGACATGAATCATCTATAACTGACTGTAGGTATGGCTATTGTACTGGTGTTGCCCTTTCCCTCTAATTGATTCATCTAGATAATGCTTGTCAGATTTGTTGCGAAGAATGTAAGTGGGAATGGTTTTCTTCATTTCAATCTGCTGAATCTAATGCAACCCAGATACACCTGCACTCAAGAGATGTTACTGGTATGACTCACCTACACCTGGCCATTTGTATCATACGTAGACTGTAACAAGGACTCTACAAGCATTCTGGTCTCAGCTACAGAGAAGTGTTTTAACATTTGAATTTTAATAAAGTAGCTGTAGAAACCTTTGACTTTACTTAGTATCAACTGCCTGGCCACATGTGAATGTTGGGCACATCCAGTTGTTTTTCCTCAGAATTTGTATGGGTGGATTGAAAAATATTGGCATACACTGATATTTGAGTATTCTACACAACGCTTTTTCAACATTAGTACTGATTTAATTTTTTTTACTTGTCTAGGGTATAGTAGGAAGAATGAATAAACTTTGCTCTTTTTTTATTACAATTCAGTCTAATTTGATGATGGGCTTAACCAAAGTCAAGCAGCCACTGACAACTGTGATGGTGTGTCTTTGACAAGGGTGTAAAGACAAACTTCTGCACTTTAAGGAAGAGAAGGGACAGTATGTAGCAATGTGTTTTGTAGAGGACAAGAGGAAAATGGTGGTGACTGTGGAAAGAATAGCAGGGATGTGATAAATGTGAGGGGAGTATGACTGACAGAAGAGGCGGTTGGACACGTGCCACTGTCAAACATCTGCCTTTTTCTTCAAGAAACCCTGGGTAAGAGACCAGAAGTTTTTAGAAGCTCAGTAACAATCATGTAAGTTGTTCAGTCAAGAGAATAATGATGCTTTGAATGATCAGGAGTGCAAGATGTTTTTCCACATACTTCAAGTATTGCAAAGCTCTCAAATTCATAAACATAATAAAATACTTTTCCTTAAAGCAAAAGGAGACAACAGAAATAAAATATGAAGCATCTTCCTTTGGAACGGAAGACTTTTTTGCCTTTCAGGGTGTTTCCTTTTCTGAGTGTAAGCCTATATGCAGTACTCTGCATACTAGCCCCGAGCTCATCTTTTTTTCTCCGTGCTTTTCTGGCTTTCATAAGATGCCCCAAGGGATGAATTGCATATTCAAACAGACTGTTTGCTTTTTATTACTCTCTGTTTTCCTTAGCATTTCTCTAGGTACATTTGATCCAAACTCACCTCCGGACAGCCTCAGAGACCTTTGCTCTCTGTTATGTCAGGAGCAGTTTGCTGGCCATTGTGTTTGGAATAGATGGTGTGGTCCTGGCGGGGTGGGCATCAAGTGGCATGGCTGTTCCTGGGCTCTGTGGCTAGGTCTGCACTGCCGTGCACCACCAGTGATTGTGGAAGAGCTACTACTCCCTGGTCCCTGTTCTTCCTCCACTGTTCCTTCACCCTTCCTCCCCTGACCTGACCTCAGCAAATCCACTCATGGACTTGGGTCTAGCTAGAGTAATTTAAAATTACTGCGTTTCTAGTCTTCCGGTTAAAAAATAAATTATATCAAAGTGGGAGAACTTGAACCATTTTTAAAAGCTCTTTCAGATTGTCTTTAGTAGTTTAAGTAACTTGGTAAGTATTACCTGATGGGGTTTATTTTTGAGGAAAAAACATTGTTAGAAGCCTACCCCAGGCCAGTGTCAGATAGATAAAAGCTGAATTAGTGCCTCATAGCATTCCCAAGTGTCTGCAGCACTTGTGTTGTAAAGTAAGTGAACTTGTGGTAGTTAATGATGTTAGTCATGAGCCATAGAGATGTAACAGCAGCAGCATGTCAGAGACCTCTTGTCTAGCCATTACAATTCACTTCATAGAGGAAGAATAACAGCAAATTCCTTACAATTTGCCTGCAGAAGAGTGGCAGAGAATTTAACAGCATCTTTTGTCAACTAGGTGTATTTTTAAAGATATTTGTGCATTGGTTAGGGAAACCTGCAAGAATGAATCTACAGAATGTATTTAGATGATGTGTCATTATGATCACTCAGCCCCTACTGTTAAGTCTTGGTGAATATTGCTGGTTATTCACAATGAATTTTGTTTTTGCATCCAGATCTTCATTGGCATAGTAGGGTTTCAGATCACTGCTGTGAAACTGGATGAAACAGATATTCAAAATAGAAAGTACCAATATTTTAATGTTGAAATTCTCCTTTGAAACAGCAGGAGAGCATAATTAATGCCAATCAAAAGTTTTATGGAAAAAAATGATGTCTCACAAAATGCAAGGTAAGTTTTCAAGTGATTACAAGTTTAGGTGATAAAAGTAATGGCACTGAGACAGTATATTTATGCTGTTATAAAGTGTAAGACTGAATGATGCATGACTTCCCTATGAGAGATCTGTTCTTAATGGTATCCACCATCTATATTCATATTTCTGAATAAAGCATGATGGCTTTGCTAATAAATATGCAGATGGCAAAAGTTGGTTGGCTTTCAGATAAGTTTGTGCAGCCAGATCAAGTTCATATAGTTAGCTCTAGGTCATAATACACCTGTGTACCCTAGAAGTTAGATTTCTTTGTGGATATCACATCCAGTTCCTGCAGGTAAGTTAGAAAAAGTTGCACGATAGCTGATTCTGGGTGGAAAAATGAGTTACAGAAAAAATGTGTAACAGAGTCACTCCTAACCCTACTACTCTGTGATGCCACAGATTCTCCATCACTGAAGTGTTGCTGATGGCTATTTTTTAATGGCGAATGCACGTAAGTTGGTATCCTACAATGCTTTGGATATACATACTTATGATGTAGAGAAAATGCCAAAGGATTTTCAAATGACAATAGCACATTTTTGTCCCAGAGCTGTCAGCAGTGGACAAGTCATAACAGCTTGAGGAGATTTGAAACGAGCTATTAAAGAATTGACAAATGGATACTTTCTAGCTGTGAATTCTTATTACTTGCAGATCTGACTTCTCTGTATTTCTTGTAATTAAAAATTTAAAGCATAATTCAGAATTCCAAAAGAAATCATTAATAAAGCCTATTAAGCTGAACTACCATTTTCCACGAGAAGTTGAGGCGCCCTTTAGTTGTTTTTTCCAATTTCATAGTTTTGTGTCCTTTCCAGGACATTCACTGTTTTTAAGCATGTTTTGGTTTGGTGGTTTTGTTTTGGTTTTTTGTTGTTTTTTTCTGATTGTGTTTCTCTCTGTAGGAGGGCAGTTAATGCTGCAGGTGAACTTTGGGTTTACAAACATGACCAAGTAGTTAGCATTGAAAATAGCCCAGTGTGAGCAGATAGCTTTGAAGTCTCTTTGTAGGGTTCTACCAACATCTCACAAACCAAATTCAGTTTTTTTTCAGCTATATGCAGGTGTACTGTGGTGAAATGTGGATTCTTAACACATTTTGTCTGCCTGTCCTGTGGTTCTACTCTGCAACCAACGAAACCACTCTTGAGTTCTTCATACAGTGTTTGTTAGGTGCTCTCTTTGTGTTTATACATACCTAATGCAGCTAGATTCCATCTCAGATAAAGCTTCTGGATGCTAAACCAGATGCCTAACAGAATCACCAAGCAGAAATAAATTTAAACTGTTTCTTTCAATACAGATTGTGATGTTTATGACTTGTGACAGCAATGTTTTCTTTGCCATAGATGTGACAACATGATGCCTCTGAACCTCTTTTCTGCTGCAGAGTTGGAATGAAGAAGAAATAGAAAGGATTTTCCTATTCCACCTACAGCTTCTAAATTGTTATGCATACTCTAGATTTCAAAATTTAGCTTTTTTCTCTTGTTCTTCTGTATTTATGTCCTATGGCTGGGTTGTAGTAGCTTTCTTAAATAATTCTAGCTTCTAATAAGATTTGCCTCAGTGTGACTCACGTCTTCTCTAGCAAGTCCTCCATGACAGCTTTGCTGTTCAAAATACCACCTTGCTTTTACTTTGTCCTTGGCATCATCCAGCCCAGTGACAGTAATCCGCAAGGCAGGATGTGAAGAGAGCCGAAGGAGACTCTTGTAAGAACACATTGTGTCTGCTAACTGAGGTAAAGTGGCTGCAAAGAAGGAATTGGTTTCTTTCTCTGTGTGCAGATCATGTCCTTTGTTCCTGTTTTGCTGGTAACCCCTAAGTAAGAAGTTGGGATTGATGCTTTGAATGCCTCATCTTTTTGCCTAAATGATGCATTTCTTCTGCCACGAGCAAGTGCTGGTTCATAAACATACGAGAAAAAACCCACATTGCTATGGCTATATTTCATACACTGGTAATTGTATTTCACTCATAAAAACAAATCATCATTTTCTTCCTTTTTTCTGTGCTTATATATCCAAGAAATTGAGTGCTTGCTTAGAGGAACAAAAGGGCTCTTGGCATTCCTGAAACTCAAATCTCAGGTATATCAAAACACTCCCTCAACTATGAAGGCGTTCAGAATTCAGAGGATACCTTGTCAGGTTTGCTCTTTCACTCTCTGGGGAGCACATAGTGAATGTGAGGATGGAGCATGGTGGGAAGCAGCTAAAGGGCAGGCAAGCCAGGAGAAGAGACAAAAAGGCAGGTTCTAGTTCAGTCCTTCCTATGGACAGCAGGACCCTTAGAAAGGAAGCAGGTGTGAGCAAGGCAGAACAAAAGTTGAATGAAGTGGTTTCAGGAGGGAAGAGGAAATTAACTTTGTAAGAAAGGAGGAGCAGTGCAGAGGAGGATCCGAACAAAAAAGTGCTGCATACTAGGAATACAAGAAACTGTCACATGGGGAACAGAAAGTACAATAATCAAGTAATAGACTCAGTAGCATATGAAAGCAGTAGGCAATGAGAAGAAAAGAATGCTTCTGTTCGTATAGGAAATTGGACACAGGAAAATAGAAGAGCAGAGCAAAGAACAAAACAAAGGAACAAGCAGGGACAGATCTCAAGTCACCCACAGCTTTTTGTGTTGGTGAATTCAAGTACAAGTGAAGTGATTGCTGTGTGTTCTTAAACAGATGTGTGCTGTGGAGGAGAGAAAGCCATTCCCAGCAACTCCATTACATTAATGTTGTTGTCTGCTCTTCTCTGACATTTTTATGAGAGTGCATCAGCTGCTCCTCTAGACTCAAGAGCCAATTCTCAAGGCTCTTTTCCTCATCTTAGACCTATATTTTGGTCCCCATATGCTCACCTTCCTTTCAATAAACTGAGTGAATAAATAGTGCCAGCAGCGTTTTCTATCTGAAGACTTTATTAATTGGATGGAGAAAGTTTAAGGCACTAAAACTATTTACAAATCCAGGATAAATTTAGTGAATAATTCAGATGAAAAATAAGTGATAGGATGAGGTGTAAGGCTAGGGATTTTTATAAAATGTCATTTGCATTTTGAGATTGACTTAACTTTAAAAAAGGATAAAACGGACAAGACAAACTGAAGAATCTGAAGGTAGACTATTTGGGTTTAAGCTAATTATGATTCCAGCTAAGCAAAATCTAATTTAATTTTTGGATTGGCTATCATCTAACAATAAATACAGAATTCCTGTGCTCTCGCAACACTTGTCTTAAGCTGTTTACAAAGCTGTTGCTTCTCCAGATAGAAATCTCCATTTTGAAGTCAGGCAGCCTTTTTGGTTTTGTTCTTTGTTTGACTTAATATTTGCCTATATTATAAAACATGCTGTTTCCTTGTCCTCGGCCATCCGGGCTGCTCTCTACTAGTGATTCATCCACTGATATTTGTTGTTCCACCCCTGTTTGTGTCAACCTCAAACTTCATCACTAATCATTCTGTTTCCCTTCCCTGAAGTCACCAATAATAACACAGAGACAACATCCAAGCTGTGTAAAGTCTCATGATGATTCCTGTTGATGATAATGACCTGATGGTCATCAAAACCATCTGTTTGATGTGGGTGATGATAATTTATTTTCTAATGAGTCCCAGTTGCTTCATGTGAAAGAAGTGTTCACACTCCATGTCGTTGCCCGTTTGAGGTGGGATCTGCATTATGTTTCACTGGAGATCTTTAAAACGCTGTAGACATAATCTTTATCTATATTCTTCATGATTCTCTTCAGCACCTGCATAACAGTGAAAAATATCAAATGTGAAGCTTCTTTCCCCCTTTTTTCTTTTTTTTATTTTCCTCCTCCAGTTTGTGCATACTGTGTTCTTACAAGGTGGATCCTTAATTTGTTGCTGCAATGAAGAACATGGAAATAACAGGTAGTTTATGAAAACTGACCACAGGATTTGTTCCTGTTTCCTGTCAGGTTGTTCTGAGTTACAAAGATAATGGATGATACTCTAGATGAATGATGTAGGGGGAAGCTTTGTTAGTACTAAAGCAAAAGACAGTTGTTCTCTTGACCTTTCAGTGTCAGGATTTCAGTCTAAGAATTAAATTGAAGCTGAATATGTAAGTAGAGACTTTGGCAATGGCTTTTAGGATTATTTCTGTCAAAACCCTGTGTGTCTAGAAACTCTCCTTAGTGCTAATAGCTAGGGAAGCAATGTGCTTTGTCCCAGCAGTATTTTTCAGTGTATTATCTCTAGTTTTCAGTGCTTTGTGCTCTAGGGTCTGTGTTGTTATGTGTCCTGTCATTTATTAAAAACCTCAATGTCCCATAGAAGTATTCTTCATGTTTGTATGCACATCCAAGTTAGCAAAGGCTGAAGTTCTTTAGCTCTCACTATGCCACCAAAGGTATTTCTCTGTCTTGTGATTGGAGTTGTTTGAAGTAAGAGTTGCTGATGTGCTACTTTATTTTAACTTTTACAAAGAAGATTATGTAAAAGATACTTCTGGAGATTAGAAGAAATACTTTCTGATGTCATTTTGAGCCAGTAATTGAGGGTGAGCTTGCTTCAGTAGCACTCTTTTTGTGCTTTAGAGTTCAAAAGGATATCATATCATGTCTTCAGCAGCTGCTGCAAGCAACTAAATAGTTTGTTTAAATATTTTGTGTAGTTAAGCAAATAAATTTAGAACAGATAACTTCCATTAATAAACTGATTAGAATATCAAACACACACCCTATTTCCAGGAGTTCCAACTGTTAAAAATATGCATGACCTAAATTTTCCAGACACCAGTTTTATTTTATTACAGATGAAGCTTCTTTGAGTAAGTACGCCTGGAAGATTTGGTTTTGAGTTGGTAATCTATCCTTGAGAAAGGTGGTGTTTATTTGTGTTAATGCTAAAAGAAAAATTAGTAGGTTCCCTTGTTACATTTGATCGTTTCTGTGCTATTGCAGCTGCGCACATCACAGTTGTGGCACTGCAACACATCCTAAGTCATATGTTAGTCTACAGAGATTAAAATGAAATCTTAGCTTTGAGTGACATCCTCTTGTGGCCCTGCTGGCTACTCAGGTAAAGTGGGCCCGGAGTAGCATGACCAGAAGCTTACATGAGGACATGACTCACACTCACACTGTGTTGCTGTTACGGGACAGGCTGATGAACCGACTCTAACAGCAGATCACTTTGCTGTGTTTGTCCTCCTATTTATGGTTGTCTTAAAGAGCAGATTGACTTCCTGGCTCTTAGTGAGTTACTGCAAATTAAATTTAGGTTTATTTAGTGGGTTGAAAAATTAATGTCTTCATGTCTTCAGTCTAACTGCTGGATTTTTTTATAAAATTGAAACACCAAGAAGAGTGTTCACTTAGCTTAATGCATTATAAAGCAATATCTAGACTAGTCAAAAAAATGATGAACTCTACACAACCCCCTGAAAAACAAAGGTCTAGGGGAGATTTTTCTTCCAAGTTTAATATGGATCCTCTGCAAAGAAGATTTACTGAAGTATATTTTGCTTATCTTGAGATACACAAAACCATCAGGGCTTAGCATAAGGGAGAGAAGAGAAGTTCATTTTCTTGACCATTGCTTGAGACTTTACAGATGAGATGTCTTAGACCTAGCCTTGGCAGGATAAAGAAATGTGGAAAGAAAAAAGAGTGAGGGGGGACGCTCAATACTTTAATATAAAGTATAAGGAAAATGTACCAGCAACATTAGCAAATAAATCAAACACAGATGTGTAAGTCAAGTTTCTAAATCTGCTCATTAAGTATTTAGAATTTATACTCTCAGAATTGGAAAATACATTGACATCTCAGTTTATCTTTCTGAACAAACTGTCGTACTTGGCATGGTATAAAATTGCTAATAAAGAATAAACTGGTCTGGAAATGTCAATTAGGCTTCTTGAATTAGTGAAAATGACACTCACTGAAAAAATGTAACATGTCTTTAGAGACTCTCTTTCGGTTTGTCTTTCTACCTTGACTGTAGGATGATGACAGTGGCATGTGCTAGGGTACCAAAAGATCCCCGAGTCTGACTTCTTCAAAAGTTCTTCATCAGCATTTTTTGCTTTTACTCTGCTGGGGCAGAGGATAAATGTGATGAACATTAGCCATGAAAGCATGAAGTCTTGGGTTGTTTCCATCTACGTACAGAAGAGAATTGTAGGAGTCTGCAATGGTCTCAGTCTGTTAGTCAGATTTGGAATTAGAAAATGATTTTTTTTTTTTTTCCAACTGTCATGGTTTAGGGTCAGGGAGGCCCCTTAGACCAGTAACAGATGCTCTCTGTTAAACCCCCTCCCTCCCCAGAGGGGAAGAGAAAGGGAATAAGGGAGAGAGACTTAGCAGTTAGAAAAGGAAACTAGAACAGCTTGAATGAAAATGATAATAATAATAAAAATGGAATATATACAAATCTATACAAAACCAGTATGGAACCCAACCCCCTGATGGTAATTACATCCCTGTCACCACTGATGCTGTGGAGCAGGTACCAGGAAGTCCCAGACTGGGCCCCACAGCAGACAGGAGCTGTGTTCAGGAGCTGGATTCTGGTACCAGATTCAGGAACACAACGATTGGGATTGAAGGCAGAACAGAGTCCTCCTTGGATGCTCCAAGGAAGGAACCCAAAGAGGACCTGAGCCAAGCCAAGCAAAGCTGGCAAAGCAGGACAAGAAGGCAAAGAGAGGGAGAGGCCCTCATGATCCCTCTGCTTTATACCGAATATGATGTATATGGTGTGGAATCCATCATTTGTCAGTTTAGGGTCAACTGTCCTTTCCTCTTCTCCCTGCAGGTTCAGCCTCTCACTTTCTACACGCCCCCAGTGAGGTACACAAGACCCAGCAGTGGCCTTGGTCTGCACACCAACCCCTGGTAGTGACTCTAACCATGGGGTGTGACCACTGCCAGCAGCA
>JANIJG010006591.1:0-19966 GCA_024611175.1 Megaceryle torquata
GCCTCTCCATTGTTTTTCCAGGGATGGAGGTGAGGCTGACTGGCCTAGAGTTTTCTGGAATCTCCTTCCTGCCCTTTCTGAAGCCTGGAGTGACATTGGCTCTCCTCCAGTCCTCTGACACCTCTCCCGTCTGCCATGAGTTTGCAAAAATGATGGAGAGTGGTGGGGTGACAACATCAGCCAGTTCCCTCAGCACTCCTGGGTGCATCTCATCAGGGCCCATGGATTTATGTACTTTCAACTTATGCAACTGGTCCTTCACCCAGTCTTCACTGACCAGTGGGGAGTCATCCCTCCCCCCGACTCCCTCCCCTTCATCCAGGGACTGGAGTTCAGAGGGGCTGGTCTTCAAAGTAAAGACTGAAGCAAAGAAGGTGTTCAGCAACTCTGCCTTCTCGGCATCCTCAGTTATCAGGGCTGCTGCCTCATTCAGCAGTGGCCCCACACTTTCCCTGTTCTTCCTCTTACCACTGATAGATTTGAAGAAGCCCTTCTTATTCTCTTTTACCTCCTTTGCCAGTTTGAGTTCTAAGAGGGCTTTGGCCTGCCTTGTTGCCTTCCTACATGCTGTGTCAACTTCGCTATAATTCTCCCAAGTGACAAGTCCCTTTTTTCATGAGCTGTACATTCCTTTCTTCCTTGAAATGTCCTTCAGAAGCTCCCTGCTCATCCATGCAGGTCTCCTAGCACATCTACTTGGTTTTTTTTACTCAATGGAACGCACCTATCGTAGGCCTGGAGGAAGTGGTATTTAAAAGCTGCCCAACTGTCTTGGACTTCATTACCTTCCAGAGCCCTAGCCCATGGGATTCCTGCAAGCAGATCTTTAAAGAGTTCAAATTCAGCCCTGTGAAGTCCAGGGTTGTAATCCTACTTATTGCTCTGCTTCCCCCTTGTATAATACTAAACTCTACCATGTCATGATGACTGTCTCCAAGGCTGTTCCTGATCTTAATGTCCCCAACCAGTCCTTCCTTATTAGTTAATACAAAGTGCACCTCTCCCTGCATCAGGCAGTTATTATCTGTACACTGCAAGAGCCTTTTGGGCTGGGAATGCCTGGCTGTGTGGGCTTTCCAACAAGTATCAGGGTGATTGAAGTCACCCATGACTACCAGGGAGAGTGTTCTAGAGGCCACTTCCAGCTGACTGTAGAAGGCCTCATCAACATCATCTTCTCGGTTTGGTGGTCTGTAGTAGACACCCAGAACAGTTTCACTCCCCTTTCCATGTCCCTTAATTCTTACCCACAAGCTTTCAACCTGTTGTACCCCCCCTTCTGGATAGAACCTAATACATTTCAGTTGCTCTCACGCATAGAGACCAACACTACTGCCTTGCCTTGTTGGTCTGTCTCTTCTGAATAGACATAGCCATCCATGACAGCATTCCAGTCATGGGAGCTGTCCCACCACGTCTCGGTGATTGCAATTATATCCCAGTCATGCACCTCTAACTCCTCCTGCTTATTCCCCATGCTCTGTGCATTGGCACGTAAGCATTTCAAAGGAGTAAAGTTTTTAGTTTTCATTCTTGTCATCCAACCATTCCCGGCCACCTCTGTGGCCACCAACCTGCCAGTGAGCCCTGCATGGGCGTTGTCACACATAGCACCACCATCCACCTCAAGGGGGATGGCAGATGGAGGGCTGTCCCCAGGCTCATCTCTAGTGACCCTGGTTTTATCCCACTCCCCCTTCAAGCCTCATTTAAAGCCCTTTCAATGAGCTCTGCCAACTGCTGCGCAAGGATCCTTTCCCCCTTTGAGATGGGTGTGCTCCATCTGCTGCCAGCAGACCAGCAGCCAGATAAACTTCCCCGTGATCCCAAAATTCCAGTGGTGGCACCAGTCTCCGAGCCACGTGTTAGTCGGGTGTGTTTTCCACCCTCTTTCTGTGTTTTTCCCTACTACTGAGGGATTGCTGAGAACACCACCTGAGCCTTTAACTCAACACCTTAAAGTCCCTCTTCACTGCCCCTGGACTTCTCTCTGCAACCTCATCATTACCAACCTGGATCACCACCAAGAGGTAATAATCAGAGGACTGCACCAGAGCAGGGAGCTTCCTCTTTACATCTCTAACCCGAGCCCCAGGGAGGCAGCAGACCTCCCTGTGGGATGGGTCTGGCCTGTCAATGGGCCCCTCTGCTTCCCTCAGCAAAGAGTCACCTACTACAATCACCCTCCTTTTCCTCCTCTTTGGGGAAGTCCTAAGGTGTGGGGGTGAGTGACAGGCCCCAGGTGACTCACTGGATGAATCCCTGTCACCATCTTCATTCCCTTCCACTTCCAGAGTCTCATACCTAGTCTGCAAGTGGATCTGAGGCGGGGGTGTAGGAAGGGAAGGACTATGCCTGCAACCCCGAGCAGGAACCTGCTGCCACCTGCTTGCCTCGTGACTCCCCTGATGGAGCTTCATCCCTATCATTGTTTGTTTGGGGGTAAAACCAGCTTCCAGAGCCCCACACCTACTGTGCAAGGGTAACCAGGAAGGGGGGAGGCTGGGGTAGGACTTGCCTGCCTCGCTGAGCAGAGACCTGTCTCCATTGCCTCTTGTCTCTTGGGTCCTCTCCTTTTACCTGGTGTAGGGGAGGAGGGGATCCCCTCCTTCTTGCAGAGCTCCCTGCCTGTTCTGCAGGGGCCCTGCAGGCAGAGCACTTCTTAAGAGAAGCCGCCTGCTCTGTTTCTTGTGCCGCACAGAGACCTGTTCCCGCTCACACTGCTCCGTCTCTCGGACCGACGGTTCCATGATTTCCTCCTCGGAAGGCACCTCAAATTCAAGGTGTCCATACCCATCAAGTGAGGACAATGGGGGAGGAGGGGGGAGGATTCTCTTTCCCCTGTGAGCTGGGACCTGCCTCCAAGCCTCCCCACCCCGCCATCTCCCATGTCTGCTGTTTCTGGCTGATGACAGGAGGAGGGGGGTCCTCCACTGCTCCTAAGGCCTCTTCCTGTGGCCTTGGCCTAAGGGTGTGGCTCTACCAATCTATCTCAGTTTCACGTTCTCTGGATATTCTCAATCTCGCATGTAAAACAGGTCACTGTTCCTTACAGTGACTTTAATGTTACTAAGGCTTTAATAATGGGGGCTGGGAAAATTCACACCGTACTACCCTGCAGTCCTTACTCCTACAGTCCTCATCCTGCACTCCCCAAGACATCCTCTGTGAGAACTGGAAAGGAAAGGAAGTGCCACCTCCATCTTTTTCTATACATCCTCCCCAGTACAGAAGCAACTTGAATCTACGCAGAAATCACCAGCTCCTACACACACACATCTGTGGAGAAAACATCATGCAAGGCAAGGTGAAGCCTTTCAGTTAGAAAGGGAGGTAAGGGAAGAAAAGCTCAGGACTCTTTCCCCATAAACTATTCATCTTTCATCTGTATTTGCATGAGACTGGTTGGGTGTTCACAGTAAAAAATTTAAGACACCTTTTTACTTTTACTGGGATTACACTGAAGACATCTGAGAACAATCTGGGTTTTAGTTTTATAAATGAGGGCTTCTGTAAACTAGACTTGTCTAGAGGAAAGCAGACACGGCATGCTAACAAGAACTTGAAAAATGGGAAAGTTAATAGAAATCAGGCTTCTTGTATCTCAGCTTTGGAGATTCACAAATGCATTCTCTTCAGAGGGGCACCAGGTGTGTTCCCTGCAATGTACAGCTTTTCCTGAAACTTATTACCATTGAAATCTGACAGAGAGATGGAAATTTTATCATATTAGCCAGAAGTTTCAAAAGCTCTCAGAAGGGAGGAGAAAAGATAACAGTGATACCAGCACGATCACACTGCTCATGTTTTCTCAGGTTATTAGGTTGAAAAATAGATCTAGCATCCCAGGAGAACCAGTCCAAAGCTAAACTCTGGAGAGTGTGGAGAAGGATGCCCAAGATTTAGTTCTTACCTATAGGTTCTTGTAAGAAAAAGGATTTCTTCCACATTTTGCCTACCACGAGGTTTTTGTATTTTGGTTTGTGTTGGGGATTTTTTGGGGTTTTTCTTTTTTGTTTTTTGGGGTGGTTTTTTGGTTTTGTTTGTTGAAGTTTTTGTGGTTTGTTTTTTTTTTTTTTTCTGCTGGACAAACTGTGATGTGCAAAACACAGAGCCTGAATCCACTGCTATGACAAGCTCTTCCCCAAATATCAGAACCATTCTCACTAGTGATCGCAAGCTTGTCATAAGCAGCAGGCAGCCTCTGTGCTGCTTCAGTCCAGTAGCAACAACCCCAACTCCTCCATGCTCTTGAATAATCTGAAGTCACTGTACAATTCAGTGCAATAAAGACCAAATCAGTAAACTGTCTGATGTAGGCTCCTCCTGTTTCTTAACAGCCCCCAACTATTTATGCCAGAAAATGCTTTTCAGTAGCAACTCCAAGTGGTATACTGTCTGGCACAATACCAAAGAAGCTAAACTGCATTAAGAGTTCATTTACTGCCATCATCTTTCAGTGTAAAAATGATTTTTAGGCTTGTCATCATAGTCTGGTAACAATGCAGAATTTCAGGACCAGTTTTAGAATCATACCGCTTAATTTATTTTTGCCCGCTTGCTCCTCTTCTTTCAGTTTTTTCCTTTTTATTTCTAGGAGTTCTGCATCAAACTTTGCTTTCCAATTTAGGAAATTCTCAATGGTAACAGGAGTGCCATGAAAACGTTGCTGAAAGACCAGAAAACAAGGCTGCAAACACAACTTACAAAGCTACAAGTGAAGATGAGCATTCTCTTAATTATTTAAATTACAACATTCCAGAAGGACTGTTTGCTGTTAATTATTCTGAGAAATTAACCTAACCCTGAGAAGATACAAAGAACACATTGTTAATGGGGTCTTTTTTTTTGGCATGGGAGACAGCCCTTCAGAGAGCTGTACTGCAGTGGAAATTGTTATGGAAAAACCCCACGTACTACTTTTGGGCCTCCAGTGCAGCAGTTGGTGACACACCACTAATACAGGTTATCCATAAGTAGACAGCTCTTCTTATCAACTCTTAAGTGTAATCTACACTGAAATATTTCCCATTAAAATATATTAGCCCTTCTATCTCGTTGAGACAGAAAAAAAGAGGATTTTTTTTTTTTTGGGGGGGTAATTATTTTTCTGCTATTTTCAGAAATACTGAACCTTTCAAGTCCCATCACCCTCTAGCTATTTCTGAGGAAAAGTGAACACTCTGTAGCTGGACTTATCACAGCCCATTCCATGAATGGAAAAACTATTCCACAGCAGCTGGTAGAAAGGACATGAGAAAGGGAGGACAAACCAGTCTTGAAGACTGGGCCCACTACTTCCACCCTACCCACTCAGTCTACCAAGGAAGAGAGGTTTCCTCAGACCATGCAGCCTGTGTGCAGCATGCCATATTTCAAGCCTTTTTTTCCTCCCCATTCCCTCTTTCCTCTTCAAGAAAAAAAACTGGCTACAGCAACTTTGAATTCATTTGGGAGAAATGCCTGCCTCTGCCTTGGGAAGTAATGGTAGAAGGGATTGCGAACGTGCAGTAAGTCTCTGAAATGACTGCTTTACAAAATAGGGGGTAGGAATCACTTAAGTGCACTAAAGTATCTTCTTGTCATTAAGTTTTGATTGTATCAACTTTGAGATAGATGTTCCCCTCCCACTGCAACCAAGAATTGCTCCTGCATCACACACCAGCGTTTAAAAAAAAGTGGGAAACTTTTAACTGAAAATATTATTTTACATACTTTCTCCTCCTCTTCTGCTTCTCTTTCTTTCTGTTTCTTTTCCTCTTCTCTTCGTGTTTTTATCTGATCCACTATTTCATTTAATTTCTCCTGTACCGCTGAGACTAGAGTGAAGATCATCACCATTCCTAAATTTTCTTCTGCCTACAACACAAAGAAGGCAACTTCAGATAGAAGGAGAACTTCAACTCTTCAGCAGCTGAATGCATAAGTATGTTGGGAAAACAGGATGTTATGCAAATGCAGACTGCATAGCTGAGGCACTCTGCTGTAAAATTCAAGTCAATTGTCCAGTTAATCCAGTCAAAGTTTTCCCCAGATAGCTGCACAGCAAAATACCAAAATATGAACACCCGTGTTCAGGTTATCAACACATTACGGGCGTCTGCAAGGCTTTTTAAACCGAATAAAACAAAACCTACAGGAGGAATACAAGCCCAAGGTTTGAGTATCGTAAATCATTAGAGTCACTCAGAACTTCTCTGGTCCTTAACCCCACCACATGGCCCTTTGAAGTGGGACAGTCTGAGGAAAAATATAAAACATCAGTTGATGGAATAAGGGTTATACGAAGTAAATTGGGAAGAAAGGATGCCTACTGAACATATGATAGTAATTTAAAGGCAGGAAGACTTGTCAAGATTCCCTGAAACCAAAGAAGCATTTCCTTCTCATTCCTTCAGTGCACTCTCATTGATCCCACACGTTGAAAAGATTCCTCCTCCTCCCCCAATAGTTATATTATTAAAAGGAATCAATCATTTTTTTCCCAATCTTTCCAAATAAGTGGCTTATTTCCACAAATACTACATACACAGTTAAACAAATTCACCTTTTAGTTAGAAATGCAAAAAAAAAAAAAAAAAAAAAAAGAGGAAGCCCTAGAGCACTCCCAATTCCTTATCACACCCACGGAACTAGCCCTCTGTTTTACCTCACTAACCTGATTTACCTCACTAACGTAATTGCTCGAACGCAAACCTCAAAGTCGTTCCCTACAGTACAGAATAGGTTTCAAATCAGTAAGCATATACCTCTGAAAACAACGGAGTTGAGAGAGAAGTTCTGGCTAAAGCGTGCAGTAAGATCTCAAGCTGAGTTGAGATATTCTGTTCTTACCTGTTGCTCCAGTAGTTTTATTATGTCTGTGATATCATTATCATCAAGATTCTCCTGGGAGACAATTTCATAAAGTGGAGTTTCATCGGGGTATTTTTCTCTGTAGGTAAATTTAAGGGTTGTTTGGACAGCTACAAGATAAAAACCACATGTTCTTATGGTGATAACTCGATATAACTTTAATTGTATACTTTTCTATTGCATCAGCAACCTCAGTATTTTAAAATACTATTGTCTTAAAGGAACAGTCATCTTATACAGATGTTAAAACTAAATGAACAGCTTAAATACAATGCAAGAGCTCTGAAAAATGAAGATGATGAGGTTTACCCTTACATAAACTATTACAGGCTATCAGTGTCTGAAAGGTCTTCAGAAAGCCTGGAAAACCTTCTGTGGTATGGTGGGTACTAGAGCAGTGATCCCTTTTCCCTCACATTCCACTTCAAGCTGAAGAAAATGAGGAAGAGTTCTAACAACAGATCTAGAGAGAATCTCAGCATATTAATGCTTTAAATTCTGTGTGCCTGGCTGCAGGATCAGCCTCTGTGATGGGTACCACTGCTCCACATAAATCCTATGACAAGGAAACAACAGCCAGTACAAGTTACTAAGCAGAGAACCACCTAAGGAAAACACACACAACCTGAAGCCACCCAGAGCTAGAACAGCATGGAAACAAGGCAAAAGAGAACCCAGTTCCTTTCACGCATCCTGCCAGAACGCCAGGGAGACCTCCTTCAGTTCCAGACCCACAGTTTTGGCAGCCCACCAGTCTCTTCAACACGGACAGCTGCTCCGAGAAGGACTTGGTCCTTTAAAACTGAAGGAGACAGCAGCAGTTTCTTCCTTCTGATATGGTAAGGCAGAACTCTCAAACTTACTTGGAGCAAGGCTGGCTTACAACAAGCCCACGCAACCATTGGTACTCAACAAATACATAGGGACTTGAGACCCACAGCTTGTTGCTCTGGAACTATTCCTTAAGGGCAGCATGTTCACAACACACAGACTCAACTCTCCCACGTGGCTGGTATACACACAGCTCCCAGGGGAAATAAAAAATAAAATAAAATAATATCACCTCACAACCTGGCTGCAAGCAACTATCGTGATGATGACAACCTGTACTTTTTGAAGCTATGCTACAAAGCATTTGAGGCTCAGCAGGTCAGAAAGTAGCCACAGTGAGACAGCGAGCCATTTCTGTGAACTAAACCAACACCAGAACTCTTGAAGTACCTTTTCCGAGGATAAGGCCCCTGAGAGGATTTAAGTGGAGGTATACTTAGTCCTTGGTGGCAGAATTAGGCTTACAGAGAAACTCCTACATACATTTAAGACACGATAAACTTACTTTCATCATTTTCTCCCGCTTCAGATGTCACAGTGATCGTGAACGTCGTTGGCTTTTCTGACAATACTGTTCAAAGAAAGAAAACAAAACAAAAACATACCACCACACACAACAAAAAGAGAGATTCCTTAAATTAGACAACTACTTCTTCACATCATTAAAACTGAACTTCTCAGGGAAGCTCTTGACACAGTATTATTAAAGGCCTTTTTACCTTATTAGTAAATACTTTTCAATTAACTGCTATTTACCGCACGATGTGATGTTAGGAGTGCTCTTCGAATGAAAGCACATAACATCAACCATACCAAAAAGCTTCTCTTTTGGCAATTTCACTTCTGCATAATGTGCAAATCTACCTACTATCAAATAACTTCTGTTGGCACACTGAATGTATGCAGAAAGCTCTCAGAACTAATTTGCTTTATTGTGCTAGATATGATGAGCATCCAGTGCACTCTTGACCCTGAACTGTTTTTAGAGTACGTCTGCACCTATGCCTGTATTTAGGACAGCTTAATGTAATAAATGCCTCTGAAAACAAAAAAAGGAATACACAGCACTTTTTCTCAAGGATGTACTACCCAAGTAATGTACTAGAAGGAAAAACCAGACAGCAGAAAGACTGACGACGAGCAGCTCTACGGGACATGCAGAACACAAGCCCTGTCGTCTAAAGCTTCACAGACCAGACACTTCACTGCACAACTGTGGGTTGCAGACCTTGCTCTCAAATAAGGATTGCTCTGCATCACCGTTGTAACCTATGTCTAATCAGTTTCTACTGTATTACTACTACAGTCTTTTTCCTCCCTCTTCTTTTAGGCGTAAGAGGATTACATGAGTGAAAAATAAGTGATTAATTTGTAAGCATGAGAATAAGGGCTCTATGAAAGCTTCCTCCAATAAGCGATTCAGCATCCTCAGCTAGCAGAAATCAATTCATATACCTTTGCCACAAAGCCTAGAAGAACCTACAAGATCTTCAGATTAAAGAAAGGTGCAAATGCACTGAGTAAATGTCCGTGTGATGAAGTTACTGCCAGGTAAGATAGGGTGGGGCTTCGGGCAGGGTAGATTCTGTGCTGGAAGGGAACAGAGAACGCACAGTGTTCTTCACTGTTAAATTCTGTGGATGCTGCAGAGGTCAGGTCATGTAGCCAGCCCGGTAGATACTCTCAACCGTTTGATGGTAACGAAGAAATCCTGCAAACCGGACGTACCTCTGTTCTATCACAGACCTGCAACGCAACAAGGCCGAGACCCGCACGGCATCTCGAAGTACCCCAAAAACACCCTGTGCTCCGCGGCCGCGAGGAGCCCTTGGTACCAGACAGAGAAACCGACAGGCGCTCGAGCCCATCCCTCGATCTCCACGTAGGGACCAATCTCCGGGAAGGCTTCTCCGAAGAGCAGCCTTGCAGCGGCCACGGCCGGGGCTCACGCACCGTGGCGGGTGTCCGCGCTGGGCTGCCGTAGCCCGGCGTTAACCACCCACCCCGGCACGGACTCGGCCAGAAGCGCCATCGAGCGCTCTGGTTTTCCCGCCCGGCGGGGAAAAAAAATAAAATTATTTTAAAAAGCACGAGAAACATCCAAACCGCGCAGGTAACGGCCAGGAGCCCCCTCGACGGAAACCGGGCGGGCACGGCGCGGCCGTCGCCCGGCGGGGCCTCGCGGCTCCTCCCTCACACCGGCTCACCGCGGCCGTGCGGCGGAGCGCAGCGCGCAGCCCGCCGCGGCTCACCCGTGAACGAGTCGGGGTAGATGGACTCCAAGGCCTCCAGCTCGTTGCGCTGCTCTTCGCTGTAGTCGGTCATCGTCTCCCGCCGCCACCGGCCATCGGCCGCCCGCACCGCCGCCGACCCGCGCGTGCGCGCCCCACTCCGGCATCGGCTAGGCACGCCTAGTGCGGCTCCCTTGATCGGCGGTAGATGCTTTTGGGCTGAAGGGGGCGGGACGGTGAAGGCGGCGCAGCGGGGTCCCCGCGCCTCGTCCGCTGTACGGAGCGAGCTTTGCCCCCTGCGGAGCTGCGGCCGCCTCGCCGGGAGCGGGCGAGCGAGAGCCTTCTGGGCACGTCCTTCCAGTGCTTGTTGCTCGGCGCGCACCCCCGGGCAGGACGAACCCGATGTGTTTACCCAGCGCTACCCCAGGCGCCTGCAGAATCCCGTCCTTGCCGCCTGCGCCACGCTGGCTCCCTCTCCTCCCCCGCCACCCCGGGTAGGTGAGGCGGGCAGGCGCTGCCACCTCTGAAGGCCTGCAGGCTCTCACCTGAGCAGGCAGGGTGCCGAGTTGCCCCAATCCCGAGCACAAGCCCAGGCTGGCTGCAGCACGGACTGATAGGGCTCCTGAGCGGAAGGACTGGGGGGGTTCTGGTTGACGAAAAGTTGGACACGACCAACATCATCTGCATGGTCCTTTCCAATCCGAACCAGGCTGTGATTCCCTGACAAGAAGTGCGGTGCTGTTAAACAAGAGTTCGCTTCCATTGAAAACCTGTAAAGGAACTGAAGTGGATTCTAAACTGTTTTCACCCGGAAATTGGATAGAACTGGAAAGAGAGTGGTAGAGATGAGCATTAAAAAGCACCTGCAGACTTCCAGGAGGCACGGTGATTTCAGCATTCCCATCATTAAGTGCAGACCAGGAGGCATCAGGGCTGGCAATACTGGGAGCTCCCATACTTGGGAACGAATTTAAGACTCTTCGAAGTTAAACAACAGCAGACCCTGAGGGGTTCTTAGCACAAACAGTAGTTTTAAGGTCCATTAGCTTCTTGTGTACATGGCAAGCACTTTTCCCTCGGGTGTATTTTACAAGCCTAGAGTTGCCAGAAAACTTTTACCGTGCACATAAAGACAATAATTTTCACTTCCAGTGAGCAAACTGCAGTTCTAAATAGATTTGGGGTAGGATGACTCAGGTTCTAACAGCCTCAGACTGTTCAGTACCAACTCATTGATTTTATATATATATATTTATTTTTTTTCCTCCTCTAATCATTAATTCTTTTCAAAGCTGTGCTGTGTTTCAGGGAGCAGAGGGGTGAAGGGAAATACTACAGCTCTATTTAGCAGTGATTGACAAATGCTAATGAGGAGATAGTCTATTTGCATATTGTCAGGAAGACTTCGCAGTGACAGAGACAGCTAGTACTTCCACTCGGTATTTTGAATTATGAACTAGAAAACCAATAGGAATTGGGACAAAAGCAGGTAAAAGTTAGTTTAGCAAGAAGTTAAAAGAATGTGACAGCTCCCTCTTAACTGCAGCTGTTACATCATTTTTATAGTGGTACTGTAAACCAAGGGAAGAAGTGGAAAGGCCCCGCATCAAATAAAGACAGCAATGAGTTTTTTGGCATTTGGATTCAGACAACAGCATAGGAGTTGGGGTTTTTTTACCAAAACTTTCAGATGTACAAATCAGTTTCATATATTCCAGACTATGCGTAGTGTTCCATTTTAAATAAAAAGAAATAAACTACAAAGATTTTTAAAGTGAAATTAGAGCTTGTGCTTACTGACATTGGTACTTCACTTCCTAAAGAGTTCATATAAACTGTACAGTTCTGTTAACTGAAAATTTAGGATTCAGGTAAAATACATTTATGGGACCTTGGAGGAATTTTAGTGGTGTAAAAATTATCATCCTGCAGTTACTCAGCACATACAGTGTTTACATTTGCTAAAGTGCTTGAAAATAAGCTTCTGAACAAAAGCAACACCAAATAATTTACAAAGATCTGCAGTTTAGCTACTGGCTCCTCCATTTAGTAGTAACGTGCATTAAATAATTCTGGTTTTCCACCCCAATCCTCTGAGGTCATTTATTAACAGCACATGGCTTTGTAGCACACACACGTACGTGGTAAAGCAAGACAGGAAGCATTAGGAGGAACTTTGGTGTGCCTTTTTCTCCCGTTAGAAACACCTGCACAGGGAGTTAGAGAAGAGATGCAGTAACATCACATCATACCACACTGCATTAACACAAGAACCTTAAGCCTTCTTTCACTAAACTCAGGAGGTTCCAATCACAGTAGCATAGGAACAGTAGTATGATTAAATTCCAAGTCTTTCACAGGCAAAGCAAACTGCACTGCACAAAGTGAGATTTGTTTCCCCATCCTGATTTGCTGTTTGTGGAGTAGGCAAGCACACAAACACCTGAGAGATTTTCAAGTAGATCAAAAAAAAAAAATAAATTAAGAGGCAGACCTTGCTCTTTCAGCCAGAACAGATTTGGATTAAACTTTGCACATCTACAGTATTTGTTCACACAGCTGCAGCCTTCCCATCCTGTGGGCATTTTGTCCTTACCAGAACTGAAAAGTTCTCTCATGCTGTATCTAGACTCAGCTTTTGCTGCTGAAGTTTCCCCATATGATTTTTCTGTGCAGCTGTAGCCACAGACTTAGCTTGTAGTTAGCTCAGTGTATTTTACTCAGAGGAAAGATGGGGAAGAGGAGAAATGAGGTATGTATGCTAAGGGGACTGAGAAAGCTGTGTGTCTGCTTTTGCTCTCTACAGAATGGACCAGCTCAGGATGCAATCCAAGTCTAGCCATTATGTTTAAAGATTTAAATGGGAGGAAAGAAGAAGCATTTGCAAATAATTTTCTCTCCCAGCACATACTCATCCTTTTAGCAAAAGTATTAGAAAGGAGAAAGCTGAAGCTTGAAACAATCCACCCTAATCTAGATAGAGGCCATCACATCCCCCAGGAGTCAGAAGGCATCAGGAAAGGCATTTGTAAGCACGTGCTAAAGGACTACATTAACAAGATGTACTTGCTCCCGTACTTAATATAAGGCAGCATCGGAAAGTTCCAGAGCAGATCAGGTCAGAGGTGGAGCTAGACATGTCCCTGCTATTCTGCAAGGTGTTCCTAGGGGCTCAGACCCTCAGGGCTCTGTCCTGGTCACAGGGTCTTCATCAATCTTCAGGTATTTTCCATTTACAGACTCCTTCAGTGCCCAGTCATGGAGGAGACTGTAGTCATAGTGCTCCTCATCCATTTGTTTTAGAAAGGCCAGGCCAGAGATGGCTTGCCACTCTCTGAGAGACGGGATACGGATTTCCTTTACAGTTCCACTTCCCGGGACAAAGCCAAAGAACTTCCTTATGTGCTGCATGGCATAGAGCCTGGAGTGCTGGTCTGTTGCTTCATCAAAGAGCTCTTGCTCATTATGGACATAGTTGCTCCAGTATCTGAAATGGAGGAAGCTGAGTGGGGACAAACAGCTTGCCAGGCAGTAAGACAGGAAGACAGTGATGACTACCACAGCAATCAGAAGCCAGCCAGCCACCTTACAAAGGAAAAAAAACCAAAACAACAAACCAGAAAACTGTTACAGCTGAAAATACTCAGTGGTAACTTCTGAGGATCAGAAAGATCCATAAGATGGTCTTAACTTGGTTTTCTTAAATAATAAGGTTAAGACATAAGCCTGGTAAGGGTCTGTTGCCATCAGACCCAGTCCATGCCTACTGGACAGAGCCATGTAGTAAAGTTGCTTCTTTCTGCCCAGTTTAAGGAAGTTCTGGTTTATAATTTGTTAAGGATTTTGCCTCCACAGCTACTATTGTAGAAGAGGAGCCACCTAATTCCTAGCCTATATTGGCTTCTAGCCTGTTTAAACCAACCTCTGAAGTGGCAACTTAATGTTCCCCCATAATTTTTTTAAACCTAGACCTAAGGGGTTTATTTGGTTCACAGAGATCTCTTCCAGCCCAGACACCTTAGTCACATGCTTCTTACGCTTCAGTGAAGCAACTTCATACCCTTCCTGGCTCTTGAACTTCCATTTGCCTTAGTAGGGTCTTGAGAAGTACCATTCAAGGAATATATATCCCCCAGCAGCAGGTAACAACCAGACACGGTAATTCCCTGAAGTTCAATTCCACTTACAGAAACAAAGCAGGCATCAAAATACACAGAGATTTGGCACTCAAGGTGGAAGAAACCCATCCTGTTTTATCCTAACACTTGGTCTGCTGAGTGAACTCCAATTCTCATCGTTAGACATGCAGGCAACAGAAGCAACAGGAATTACTCACTTGGGACTGATACCGAAGTAGAAGGATCACTTCATCTCTTGCCCGGGTCAGCTCCGGAGGAACTAACTGACTGCATGGAAACGTAGCCAATATCCTCCTGTGCTCGCTAGCGGTGACGTTAGGATTAGCGCCGTAATAGCACCCAGGGACGTACTCACTCATGCCACAGACATAATATGAGCCATTTATCAGGGTGACCGCCAGCCACGTTACTGGGGCAACCAGGGCTCTCCCAGTGATGCTGCACAAGACGAAACAGATCAGTTTGCAACGCAGTAACCGGTTTGGCGTAGCCTCTTTCTGAAGAGGTGACCTTTTGCCTGTAACCAGCCTCCAAGTCTGGTTATTCAGGGCATAACCAACAACCAGAAGGATGAGCGCAGGAACTCCTAGAAAAGCCAGCCCATAAATAAGGTTCTGTCCAACGTGACAGGGACAGCTGAATGTAAAAAAAGAGAAAAGCTGCTGCCCACCAATCGTCAACATTGCAATTATAGCATTAGCAATAGCAGCCTCTTTCCCTTTCAGAAAAATTAACCACTTGGGAAGGAAAGTCATTTTAGGTCCTAACTCTTTACCAGATGCTTTTGTTTTATACTAATACTATCTTTTAGTTACAGTTTAAGTTAATAACAGACTAGAACAGAACAAACTCTTAACAGCTTAAAGAAAACCCCAACACAATATCCCCCCCTCCAAATCCTTCCACTAAGTTTTGATTCTACTCCACAGCAGCTAAAAGCTTGTTTGCTAGCTTTAAATACACTTGCAAACATCCAATCGTGTGTTTTAACTGATTCAGTAATTTAATTCAGGGGTTCTGGAACATTCAGCTTTTAGGTAATTGTGAGCTCTGCCAGCCCCTTGCTAATTGTCTGAAAGTGACAATAAATTCTCCCTACCTTCTGCATGACATGCAGTGCTATCGAGCTGATTATTACCCTGCCAGCATTAATTGGCAAGCTGTTTCCTAATCAATAGTAATTAGCAGAAGCATAGTGTGGGACTAGGAAAAATAAGAATAAAAAAAAAAAAAAGGAGAGCTTTTAGCTATGCTTTGTAAAAAACAGATCAAACAAAGCCTTGTCAAGTGGCCTGATTATAAAAAATGAAGCATTTAAATTTTTTCAGCATTAAAACTGGAAAAGATTCTGCAGGTTACACAAAGTTTGTAATCCAGATGTTGTTCACGTTTAATGTCAGTTCTGCTGACGAGCTCATTAAACAAATTCTGTGAGTTTGCTCTGAGATGTAAGTAGCTGCTGGACCGTGAGGATTTTAGTGTTTCACCTGTAGGTGGCAAGAAGCTCGCATGTCTTTTCCTGACATGTTCAGTGTCTCCTTTGTAAACTTGGGGGGGTGGTTTTTTTGTAATCTGCTATTCACTTCAGACAGAGGTAGATAGATTTATTTTTTTTCCCCCCAGAGCTGGTTTCTGAATATTGGGATGTATGATCTGGGCTCTCTGTGTCTCTCACAAATCAAGCCTTAAACAGAGGTTAATTTAACACATTTCACTCCTAATGACTTTCTCTAGATCACACTTTGTCTATGGTCATTGTAGCCAGGAGGTCTGTACATTGCATACCCCAGGCTGATATGAATATGCAAATATTTGTGTTTCAAGTTTTGAGACCTTTGAAGCTTCATTTTGTTTCAGTATCACAGGATTTTCAGTAGCTTTTTGTGTGTGTGTGTACTAGTGGCATTGCATTTTGGAAAATACTGCCTCCTTTAAATTCAGTGGAATAAACCCATTAGGCTATTACAGAATTATTCTGGAGATGACTTTTTCAAGAGTCTCCCCTTATGCCTCAGTCCATTTAAAAATCTCCAATGGATTGATGCTGAGCTTTGGGAACCCAAGTCTTAATTTGTTTATAGGAGAGGAAGGCTTTCCCAAGCATCACTTGTTTACTCAAGAAGCACATTAGATGTGAAACTGAAGAGAAGTACAGCACTAAAATATTCATAGCCAGCCTAAGGCTGTTGAATGAGGCAATTTATACAATCAATACAACAACTTTGTACTGCTGTAGTGTCATTTCTTTGGCATTTGCTTTCATGCTGCGCTGTAAATAATCCTGCTGGGTCATCCTATTATGGAACAAGTTCCAGGGTTGGATCCAATCGGCGGCACATCAAACCTTTAAGTACTTGCCTTTGCAGAGGAGCTGGGAGGTTTGAGGTAGACATTTAGGCTCTTTATCTGATGCCTGGGAAGAGCTAGGACTGCATGCAATCCAAAATACCACTACCTGAGGTGACAGCCGGCTTGCCTCTGAGGCAAGGAGATGCTTATAGCTGACATTCGAGGCAAATAGGATACACGGGCAAACATTAGCCATGGTTTGGCTTGTCATTTTGCATGACTCTTGTCTTGTATTCACTGCCAGGCACCTTATGTGTGAGAATAAGTGATTTTTATTTTATTTTTCTCTTTAAGAATTGAGAATAGTTTGTCATTTTCTAACATGTATTTTGGAACACATATTACACTTTCCTATCTGTCCATGCACAAGCAAAGAGTTTTTATTCCCTTCTTTGCTTTTTATGGAAATAAAGCAGCCGTGGCAGAAGGGAGATGTTGGTTTTCCCTTCTCCACCTGATCTAGTCAAAACTTGCTCACTCATCTCTGTTCCAAGAGCTCAGTGATGTGGTTAGTGATGTGGTGTGACTGTGGTGGGAAGAAGCTGTATTCTCCAGCTGTCCTGTCATAGTTCTATCGGTTGCACTTAGCTCCCCTACAGAGAGAATTTTTATATTTATTGGATCAGAAAAAGATTGGGATTTTGTTTTCTAATGGCCAGGAAAAGGCAAGAGGGAAGTGGTCTTTTATTTTCCATCTGAAGGTTGCTTCCTGTAAAGTCTGGAGGAGAAGATGGAACCCTGGTATCTCCAGTCCTGTGTGTTTTCATCATGGAGTTTGCAGTCAAAAAAGTTGATGTTCTGTGCCTCCTCTAGCTGCATTTTGAGTTGTTTTTATTGCATGTATGTCAAGCCTGCCTATGCATATATTAGAAAGAATGCTAGGGAGGAACCTGCATCACACATTTCCTGTGGGAGCATGGAGAAACACTGCCCATGTCCTGCATTCTGCTTGGTCACAGGTTGTCTTCAGGCTGCCAAGTCATTTTCATGGTCTCTTTGGCCTGGTTAGGGGAGAAGTTCCTCTCCCCTTAACCAGAAGCACTGATGAGAAAAATCATCAATAAGCTTTATGTTAAGGGAAGCACAGGAAACTATTAATGATTTTTTTTTTCTAAACTTACATCTTTTGCTTCAGATAAAGATGTAATTGATAAAGATGTGCTTTGTCAGCTTTTTTGTATGAGATTTTAGGTGCTTGCAGTGAGTTTCAGCAGAAAGTAGGCACCCAAATCCAAAGACTCTCTTGAGAACGGTTCCTGAGCTGCCTAAACTAACCAAGGAAGATTTCAGCAGGTCCTGCTGATAACACTTCCCAGACAGGGCACTGCAGACAAGGTGGCACTGCAGACAAGGTGGCACTGCAGACAAGGTGGCACTACAGACAGGGTGGCACTGCAGACGAGGTGGCACTGCAGACAAGGTGGCACTGCAGACAAGGTGGCACTGCAGACGAGATGGCACTACAGACGATGTGGCACTGCAGACGAGGTGGCACTGCAGATGAGGTGGCACTGCAGACGAGGTGGCACTACAGACAGGGTGTCACTGCAGACGAGGTGGCACTACAGACGAGGTGGCACTGCAGATGAGGTGGCACTGCAGACGAGATGGCACTACAGACGATGTGGCACTGCAGATGAGGTGGCACTGCAGATGAGGTGGCACTACAGACGAGGTGGCAGGAACGACACTGCTTTATCTGAAATGTGGCCGAAGCAGCAGCCACACTGGGCTTTGAGTAAAAAGCTCGTACTTGTGATGTGGGAAACCTGTGTTCAAGTACCTTTTTTTTTTTTTCCCCATCTTTTGTGGTAAGTGTATTCTTGTTTTGTCTCAAATAACTTTTTTAGGTATTTTTTAATGCATTTGGCACCTGTATCATTATTGACCTTTGTATTGTAATCTGCTCTGGGATATTCATGTTTGGGAGAGTCCTTAGATACTGGACTACTAAAGAGATCATGTACTTAGCTCTGCAGGTTTCAGTTTTCTGATAATAGCCAGTCCACTGTAAGAAACTGGGTGCCAGTGTGCGGTTTTATGCAAGTTTTTGAACTCCAGGAGATATTTTGTGTGTGGTTTGGTTTTTTTTCCAGTTTAATGGGAATAAAGAGAACTGGTGTAGTCTAGTGCTCAAGCGGTGTGCCAGACCAGACTTCCTGGTGCTGATGGCTAAAGTCCTCTCCTGATAAACGTGACAAAAAGGGAGGTGGAGGGTGATGCAAACTTCCTCACTATTCAGATTGCCTTGGATTATTTCTGAGAAGTCTATGTTAAGCTTTAAAAGAGGTGCCAGATACCTGCCAGCCTCTTTTCACAGGGCTGCAAGTCAGACAGCGGTTACAATTAAGAAGGTGGCTTTGTTCTGTTCTTGAAGATGTGGCTGCAGTTCACCACTGGCTTGTTTCCCTTCCTGGAGCCACTGAATCCCCAGTTTATTTGGACACACCATTTCAGCTTCATTTTCTCAATCATCTCAGTCTCAATCATCTCAAGACCTTTCAAGACGTAGTACGTTCTACCTCATACATGATGTTGTATGTGTGAATGTAAGCGTATACCCTTGTGCATGTGTGTATTTTCCAAACAGTGCTGATGTGTCCTTAGCACACATTGCACCGTCTGGTCCACAGTGTTCCTTTGTGATTATGGTATTAGTAATGCAGGCTGAAGTACTTCATCCTTACATTCAGAACTGGATAAATAAAATGGCTCTCATTTATGGGTAGCCTGAAGTACTTTGCAATGGTTTCACTGCAGTTAAATTATGCTAATGATAATCTTTCAGAGCTGCTTTTAAAAATGCAGTGCAGTACATTTTCTTAGGGAATATGGGAAGTCTCTTGCAATGAGAAGCATATTTATTGCTTCTCGACAATTCAGGACACTCTGAGAAACAAACCCATCTCAAACTCAGCTTAGAAATGCACGTAACTATCTAGAGAATTGTTAATGCCTGACTTTTAGAATTTATTTAAATTTAGATATGGGAAGTACCTACTGTAATTTCACTTACAAAATGGAGTCAGATTTTACAGGTCCAGAAAAGAGCCTAGAAAAAAAATGGAAGATACTTAGGATATTCTAAAGTGGTAAACGTCAGCTCACTCTGTGTAAAATGAAAGTTGTTAGGATGTCTATGTTTTCCACCTAACAATCAGTCCTATATTTTGTTGTTGAATTGCGTCATAACTTTAAATTACCATTTTTAAAAGTAAATTTACCTTTCTTATCCCAAATGAATCAATACCTGCTGCTTTCTGCATACCTGGAGTAGTAAATGCCTGTAGTTTTACTCTAGTATCGAATTCATTAGTTAACTGAAATTTAATAACAGCATGGCATCCAGATGAGGCCATGTATTTTTACTTCCTTTCCTGGGAGGACTCAGTGGGAATATATGTGGTGGTTAAGTCCTATAAGGAAAGATAGTGTCCTGGTTTCAGTGAGAACAGAACTAATTCTGTTCAGTGATTTTACTTTCCAGCTCAGTTCTTCTAACTCCCTGCACTGTCTGCAGTCAGCAGCTGTTTTCCCAGGCAGTGGCTGCTGCTGGCAGGG
>JANIJG010006591.1:20060-30511 GCA_024611175.1 Megaceryle torquata
TTATTATTATTCTCATTCAAGCTGTTCCAGTTTCCTTTTCTAATCACAAGTCTCTCTCCCTTATTCCTTTTCTCTTCCCCTTTGGGGAGGGAGGGCGGTTAACAGAGAGCAGCTGTTAGGTGTGAGGGGCTGCCCTGACCCTAAGCCGTGACAGATAGCTACCTGATTCATTTCTGAATTCACTAGTGACCATGGTATAAATTTATTGTAAGTCTAAACTGACAGAATAGGCTAACTTACCTCAGTGCAAAACAGGAAAAATAAGTTGCACCTTCCTGGATGTTCACAGCAGGGCTGTTTACAGGTAGGAGTTATAACAGGTTAAGAATGATATAAGATCCCCTAGACACATGGTTACTGAAAGTGCCATTTGCACAACCTGGCAGCTGTAGCACGTACAAAGTTTATTCCTCCGGGACTCTGAGTGCTCTTGATCTGCCAGCTTTAGAGAAACATTGTGGTAGCAGTGCCTTGTAACCCTGCCTAGGCAGACATTGACTCACCGGACTAATCAGTCAGAGCTGACAGAAGACTATAGCTCCTTTAAGTTGAAAACTATTAAAATTTAATTACCGTGTGCAGCAGGATCTTGCAATTGTGTTTTTATTCATCAGAGTGGGAGCTTCTGTTAACTCTCCAAACACCAAAAGCTGACACAAACAACAGAATGAATTTGCCTTCCCTGAAAACCTAAGAGCTGTGAATTTCTTGGGGCTGCCTGCTTTGACTTTCTACTCCTGTGTGTTTGATAACAAATCATTCCTAAGAGATAGAGCCATTATTTATGTTGTGTACAGGAGTAGATCTGTTGCCAGTCAAATTCCTCCCAAAGGGCTTGGTATACGTAAAGAGTAGGAGGAGTATCAGCAGCATTACAGATTGCAGCAACACATCTCATGCAAAAGGCAGAAGAGCAAAAAGGAGAAAACTTTAAAGGAAGAAACGAAGAAATACAGTGATTTAGAGAAAATTATGCTGCTTGAGGAAGAAAAGACATAAACTGACAATCAAGTACATCAGGCGTTACACAAGCAACATGTCTCGGCCACCAGGAAGAAAGCAGGAGAACCACAAAATAGTAAGACATTTTTGCTGTTCGTCCTTAAAATTGTGCATGGAGTAAGAATAACCAATTATTCTAGTGATGTGTTTTATACAGTTATCTTTCCAGATAGCCTGTAGGTACTAAGTGAAAGGATGGGGATGGGTCTGCCAGTATGAGAGCAGAGGTGCTGGTAGCCTTTACGGCTACAGTGGGACCTCCTTGTAAGCTTCCACCAAGCTGCCAGCTATTAAGCAGTGACATTAAAAAGCCTGCCCATAGGTCTTAGAGTCTGTTTGACCCTTGGAGTTTTGTGCAGTAATACTGAGATTTTCTCTGGGAGCCTTCATATCTCTCCAGCCACCTTGCCTATGACATGAAATGATTTTCAGCCAGTCCTGCCCTCATTATGAATCCTTGAGGCCAAAACTGTTCTTGTTTTGGAGGAAAGATGCTACACCAGCCACATCTCTATGCCATGAACAGTTGCAGGAGGAGATGGTTCATCTGCAGTATACCTGGTACCATGTTCCTCCTGCATAGCAGACCACATCTTCTTTTGGGGGTCACATCGCATGAGCAGGGATCCTTCTTCATCCTCCTAATGTTATATTTTTTCTATGCACAGTGAGTGCACCATCACAGCATCTCATCATCTGGCTTTAAGGCCAAAATCATTGGTATCTCTAAGAAACAGGCAGATAGTAGGTTTCCTCAGAATCTCTGTCTGTGGTTGAAAATTTCTAACTTGGTAGGAATATTTTATGACAAGTCCAAAAAAGGAAAATGTCATAATGCAGAAGTAAGGGTTCAGTGGTTTAAAAAAACCCTCAGCAACAGTATTGAGTCTTGAATATATTTGCATCTCCAAGTGTAATTATGACTCACCTATGTATGTATACCTGTGTATAAGAAACTGAAGAGAGGGGAAGTTGCTAGCAAGTAAAAGAGAACATAGACAGCTGTAGAAGGCATAACAAAAAGACGGTGACTGTCTGCTCGCTAGGCACTTAACTATTATTTAACTTTATCCCTAGTGCTGAGGTTCTAAGCAGGCTTAGGAAAGATGGGCACAAAGTTTCTGAGACTGGGATCTGTTCAGAAGCAGAGGTCTATGTCCTTAGAGAGACTTATGGTCAAAGAGAGTAAGTTTATTTGCCTTTGTGGTTAGATAGTCATTAAATGAAACACACAGAGAAAGAGATTTCTGTTCTTTCTTTGGATGGTTCAGTCCCACACAAGTCTTACTTCAGGAACTCAGAGTCTTAGCGCTGTCTGGATGGTTAATGGTGACTTTTACTAGAAGCTGGGGCCGTGGAGAGGTTCTGGAAGGTTTCAGCACAATGTTGTGCTGGTTTCTGAAAAGGGTGCAGAGATTTCCACTGGAAAAAAAAAGAGACTGTAGTATGATTATATACCTGTAATTGAAGTTAATACACATAAGTTTTACAGTGTATTACAGTGATTGCAGGAGTGGCTGATAAATAAAATTACATTGCTATAGTATGCTTAAGTTTCTCTAAGGTATTTGTCTTATTACCATACAGACTTTGTGCTGTTATAGGATGCAAGAATGTACCTGATCAAAATAGCTGTATCCCCCAAAAAGAATATTCCTGATTACCAAAATCCCTCCACAGGCACTCAAGGGATGATCAGATCTGACTCTGTCGCACTTGAATTGTGGATTTCGGTGGTTACACATCCATGGATAAAAGTGTCTTGATTACTGTACATGTTACTTTTGCTTACTTTTTATACTGTAGCAGCTCAGAAGTATGAAAAAGTTTTATTCTATTTTGCTTCATTTTCAATTTCTACCTTTTTCTGGCAGAGCAGAGAACTTTTTGTACTTACGTATGGGGCTTTGGTAGCCCAGCTGTGCAAGGACTATGAAAAAGATGAAGATGTCAACACCTGTTTAGATAGAATGTAAGTACTGCTTTAAATGTTTAATGCTGCTTTTAATGCTTTAAACATTTCTGAGTTGAGTTCAACATCATCAGTAATACTGTTTGTCTACCTATATGTTGCCTTTCAGCTTTATGTCTGTTAGGAGTTCCAGCACTCTGTCTAGGATTACGGAGATCATGGGGATAAGGTTCAATATTCTGTCAACAGAAACAATGCTAGTTTGTTAATTAAGGTCAACAATTAGCTTTTGAATTCTCTGAAGTGTCAGTATTTTTTTGATAGCTTACACTTGTTCCTTGTTGGTCCTTTGTTGTGGTAATTAATAATAGAAATGTCTGTATTTCATCTCTATATCCATGTATTCAATTCCAACTTCAATGTTAACTCTCCTCTTCTGTTTCTTCCTGTCTGTGTTATTTCAGATCAGAGAAGCTGTTTGTTTCTCAGAGGTATTTTCTAGTTAACAGGCATTGCTGTGTTCACTGGGGATGCGGCCTTCCCGTGGCTCTGCCTCAACTGGCTACACCACGG
Organism: Megaceryle torquata; assembly: GCA_024611175.1. Classification (NCBI taxonomy): domain Eukaryota; kingdom Metazoa; phylum Chordata; class Aves; order Coraciiformes; family Cerylidae; genus Megaceryle; species Megaceryle torquata. Next base: position 23,548 of record JANIJG010006591.1, read on the forward strand.
GTTTGTGACTTGAACAGCAAAGAAGTCCTCGCACTTCCCGATTGCAGGGGTTTGCTTAGGTGACTCCTTGGTCAATAGGTAGCCCCCTTTTGTTGCCTTCCCCAAGGGTGTAATTCAAGTGTCTGACTTGGGTGGGCTGAATTGTCCCCTGTGGGGTTGCTCTCTTCCCTCCTCTCTGGGTTGGGGGCAGACAGGCCTCTCACCTTTAAAAGATCATACAGCAAAGCGTGAGGTAGCACCAGTGGTTGGTCAGGAACTGATTTTTACATGGATAACCCAGTTTGAAAATGAAGATCCTGTATCTATAGGATCATGTCATCCCGACTGAGATTCCTAGGCATTATCGGAGTGAAAATAATAATATCACAGAAAATCAGCAAGAAACTCCTTCTGAGCTGTTTAATAAGAAGATACACAAAGATCTTTGGCAGAAGAGTAAGGCTCCTGTTTTGGGGCAAAATGGACACGCAGTATGGTTTAACAAACAATCACAGGGGACATAATGTCTAACCACTTCAATCTGAACGCTCGCAAACAAGCCACGGCCCAACTGCTGTTGATGGAAATGAGTAAAAATATTATTGATTGGAAAAAAGAAAAACAATTTATTTACTAAGAAGCAACAGCATCCCTCAGATATTTATCTGGTATTAATCCCTCATTCAGCTCTGATGAAAGCCATACATTAAAAGAATATATAGACTGCTTTTGATGCTATGGTAGAAGGTACTAAAGGGTAGTTTTGGAGGATGTGGAGACACATTTTGCTCCTTGTGTTTTTATTACAGCTGTTTCTCTAAAATCTTTTTGATTTTATCTTGACAAAGCTCAAGACGTGATAAAATAATGACAAGTTTCTTTAAATATGAAATGTCCATCTTCTGTGAAGATGAAAACAGCTCTGCTTGAGGAGGAAACCCTATAGACTAGCAGACCTGTGCCAGTTATTCTCAGGTCCCTCTCTTTATATGTACATACATAATCTGTAGTGAGAAGAGTGTTTCTCACCGTAGAGTTGCCAAATAGCTTCTTGTCAATTTATTACTCATTTGACTTTGCAAATCTAAGGCATAAAGGTTGAAAAGGATGTAAGTAGTCATGCACATCACCAATAAATACCTTGCTAACTGCTGATGACATATTTACCAACATTTTTGATACTTAGGTGATAAATGGAATATTTTGTTCTTTTCTGATGCATTACATACTGCAGTTTTAAGCTTCATGCTGCCAAGCCCACGTTCTGGTCTTTTAGTCACATGAGACATCAGATCACCTTTTGGCTTCTTGTCAGAGGCACGGTACACAATCAGTAGGAAGCTCCACTGAGTTCAAGCTGCTTCAAGGAGGGTATAGGGCCCTCGACAAAGAGGCAGAGATGGCCAACATGCAAACAAATGGAAAGCAAAATCTGCCTAAAAACATTTCTGAGTTGAGTTCACATTCTTTCATAATATTTGTGCCAATCTCTTTCCCTTTTTCCATAAATGCTTGGAGGAGTAGCTATTTTGTGTGCTGTGTAGCTACTGACTTTGTTAATGCGTGAGAATTGGGAATGAATATTTATTTTACAAAAATAAATCCATTGATAACCATCCTTTTTTATTTCAGTTCTCTGAAACTGGAGTGTTTTAAATGCAAAATGAAGGGGGTGGTGTAACTGAAACTGTATATTAACAGGCAACCTTTGGGTTCTTTGTGCAACTAGTAGATGAAGGGAGAGACCATGTTAGAAAGAAAGACAAGGAATTGTGGAGGAAGAATGACAAATGAAGAGATAAGAGGATAAAGTAAAAGAGGTGAGGGCTGAGTACATTTCCTATGGGTTTTCCTGGCACCTGAACGCTGCAGCGGGGTTGCCCAGGATTTGCTGAGCTCCATACCAGCCCAGAGGAGAATTATCTGACTGAAGGGGCAGTTGCTTTGTTTTCCTTGGCAGATGTTGTAAGATGAACTCTGGGGATCACAACAGAATGGAGAAAATCCTGAGCTATGTTTTCCTATCCTATTTTTAGTGACAAAGCAGTATTAATCGGGCGTATTATTTTTATATTATTTCTATATTATATATCTAGCATCTAATATTTGCACATGTATGTAAATATAAATGTATGTATAGACAATGTGTATACAAACAACATTCATATTACCTTGCCAGAAGTATCATGCTGAAAGAAATATGATTCCTCAAGTAAACAGTGATCCCACAGTGCTGCAAAATGCAATAGAGTAACCCGGACCAGCAAAATCTGGTGTCCTCAAAGCCATTCATTTAGGAGCATGCAGCTGTTCTGACAAGAAAGCACAGGAGACAAATTAGGGGGAAGATAGGTGGAAGGAAGTTCTCTGTCTTGCATGTTAACTCTCTCTGTTTTCTCCCCAGGGGATATGGCATCGGCATAAGGTTGATTGATGATTTCTTAGCTCGTTCAGCTGTGAAAAAGTGCCGCAGTTATTCTGAAACTGCAGACATGATTGCACAGGTAAATAAGATTTCCATTCTCTAGAGCTTCTTCAGCTTCAATGGTCGCAGCTTTTTCCTTGTCCTCTCAGCTTGCTCCAGAATAGTTACCTACGTTTTCTGCTATATGATGATTGTCTTACCAAAACCCACTCATCTCTACAGTCATACCCGTGCTTTTGTAAGGTGAAATGCAGCCCTTTCTTTATCTACAACTTTGTATCAAATAGCACCTCACAGACGTTGGCCTTGGGAAGGGGCATCAGTTTCTACCTCTGTAGCACAGTACTACATCAGGGTGGAAAAGAAGAATTCATTCAGCAGAACACAAGGTGTATTCCTGACCATAAACACCCCACTCAGTATAAAGGGAGAAGTTTGCCCTTTCATTCTTTTAAGGGTCACTGTCCCTGGAGGTGCTTGCTTATTGTTCTGCTCCTGGGAACTGCTTTCCCATTTATTGTGACTGCTGTACATTCACTGGGCTGAGTATAACTTTTTATACTTTATATTATATTTATATTAGTATTATATTAGTTTTACTGTTTCATTAAATCTTAAATTGAAATTTCATTTCAATCTATGGGTCTCCTTTTCCTGGTCCCCCTTCTTGGCTGGGGAGGTGTCACTGGGCAGTAGAGCTAATGCTATAGGTCAGCCTCAGATATAGGCTAAACACAGACCTTGGAAAGATTGGAACAAACCTTAAAGCACACAGCCTCTTGAAAATACCATTTTTAGTGAACTGAGGGGCTCTGTAGTAGGAGTATATCCTTTCTGAGGCAAAATGTGATATGGGATGTTTTTCGTGCTTCTTTAGCAAAATATTTTTAAATAGTCTTTAAGCATATTTATCTGAGGCACGTACCAACAAAATATGTGTAAAATGACCCAGCAAGTAACTGCAATTACACTGTTAAAAGTTACCTGTTCAGAATTTCAGAGCTGTTTACATGATCTCTTTAACCCTTCAGCAGTAGTGTTCTTAGCCAGGAGAAGGTGCTCAAATACACTTAACTGTGCTAAATCTTCTGAGGTAGAAATCTGCTTGAGGATGAGTGTGTAGAGTAAAACTTCCTGTAAACATAGCTGTTAACTTGCAGTTGTTTAGAAAGCAAAGGAGTCTGTAAGATCAGGCTGCGGGTCCACCCTGTTGAAATGCAGAGAGATGAAGGAAAGGAAAAGGCATAAAAGGAGCAGGATGAAGCCAGCTTGCCATATTAAGAAGTAAATACTGCAGAAAATGTGTTCCTAAGGCCGTGACCGAGGGCTTAAAATGTCAGCCATTGGTTCAGACTGGAAAGCCTGGGGTTCACTGCTAGCTTAGGCTGTCCTGGAGAAGGGCCAACAAGTTTTGATGATGAGCCAAAGTGAGGAGTTCTACACTGAGTTCCCATGTTGCTCACTGATTTCTTGTGCTGGTGCTGTGACTTTAGGTGGTTACAGTTGGGACTGAACAAAAAAGGGTGAAACAGGCCATGTAAAAGTAGGCTTTCTGCCTACTGGTAAATTGGGATGAGAAAGTGGAAAGCAATGGAGGAATGGTATTCAGAACAAAGCTCACCTGAAGAAGTTGTGTCCAAGACTGGATTCAGAATTTGGATCTGAGTATAACTGAGGATATCTTCTGAAGTGAAGATGATATTTTTGCTCTACAATCCTAAAAAATCAAATTCTTACTTCACTTCCTCCTTATAAGACCTTGACATCATTGATCTAATCAAAAGAGATCCAAAAAATAAACAGCTTCTCATATTAGACGTAACACTAGAACAATGCTACCTTCTATGGGGCAGTGTTACCACGCCCCAGAAGGTGTCTGTGTGTGCTACAAGTGGTAGCAGCTGGGCCATGCCCTCTGGTCCACAGTGAGCTGGTGCTGGCTCACAGGGTCCATAGCTGTGTTAATACAGTGCTGGGCCTAAGGATATATCCCTTGCTGAAGATCAGTGGCTGGAGAGATGGACTTTATGGTGGAAACTCAGTACCCCCATCAGTGCAGCAATTATACATCTCTGCAGCTGCTTGTAGAGAGGCCCTTGGGTGCCATCAGGGCTGGGATAATCCAACCATGTCACCCCCAAGCCCAGAGTTGTAGGATGAGATGTGTTTCCCCTTCCCCCAGGAAGTCCTGCCACAGAAGGTTCCTCTATGTTAACATACGAACAGTTTGAAGGTCTGACAGAAGCTGGCAGAATGTACAAAGCTGGTAAACCTTGCTTTTCATATCTCATCAGCGAGAGGGGAATGCATGCAGCCGGTTGCTGTGCGAAGCAGTAGACAGCAAACTGAAAAATCACTGCACTCGAAAGAGTAAAGAGAAGTTTGTGAGTACATAGAATCAGCAAGGGATGGTAAGACTTGTTAAAGTGTCTTCCTCTTCCCCAACAATGACTGTGGAAAAGTACTAAGAATGAAAAGTATGCTAGCAAAAATATTACTTTGGCTGCCTTTCCTTTTCTAAGCAGATTAATTCTGGTCCTTCATTAATCTTGTTATTAAAGTCATCATTAACTATCATTTCAATGGTTTCAACTTTTTTAGCAGTCAGTTTCCTCACTTACTTTGCAACATGTCTTCTGCATACAGCGTTTTGTTGTGAAATGTCCCCGGTAGTATATAGGGTTAGTGGCCTCCTAAATATTTCAGGAAGTCTAGACTGTATTTGAAACACCATCAAAACATTAGTGAACTTCATCTCGCTGCTTGAGAGGGATGGGATGCTGTTTGAGACTTTGAAAAAGGGCAGTGCTACATTTTTAATTCTGACAGCATAGATTTCTTGTTTGACATTCAGCAATCCCACAGAGTTGCAAGTAATATTTTCAGAAGAGAGATTTTTGCTGTATATGGGTGTCATTTTGATGGTGAGCCTGTGTACACGTCTAAATAGATATTCTTTTTCCTTACCTTTCATAGAAATAGAAATGAGACAGCTTAATGGATGCAACTTTCAAAACTGCCCATTCATTTTATTTCCCTGTCTTTTAGAGTCGCAAAGACCTTTGTTTGACCCTCCGAGAAGCTGTGTGTGGTAGTTTTAAAGGAATTTTCATCCAGTCATAGCCTGGTGTTCAAAAGCAAATATTCCTATCTATTCACTGAATTACCTATATAACAAATTCTGGGTTTTGTTATTTTTTTGCTGACACTTTTTTACAAATTTAACTTTATAGCTTTGCAATTTTGCCTTAATTTGGTGCTCCATTGCAAACCAGCTGCTGGTTTTGCATAGTTTCCATGCAAGTTCTCTTTACACAGGAAATTTTAACAATAGAATTTGGACAGATTTGTCAAACCATAATGCAAAGTACAGCTGAAACTAAACTGGAAGCGTATGAGGGTCTAGCACGGTTAAGTACTTTCTCGTCCTGTAACAAAGACTGGATGTTTGACGGAGCAGCAGATGTGTAGCAGAAGAAGAGTTAAGAGAATTTTAATTAGAATATTTCATTCACACAGCAGAGAAGAAATAGTAAACTGAGGGACAAAGCACGGAGAAATTACCAGAAGTTTCCTGCTTATTTGTGCAGTCATATTTTGATGGACATCAAAGTTAATGCAAAATCTAAATTTTCCAGTGTTGATTCTGCTGTTTGTTTGGTTTTTTTCCAGTTTGTTTGGATAGTCTTTGCCTCTTTCTAAGCTGCAGTGGTGGCTGCTGAAATCTAAATAAGGGACAGTGTTGATACAGACCAGCTTTTGTGATAGCTGCTTGAAGGATAGGGTTAAATTTCCCAAACCCAGATTCCAGCTGAAAACACAGTGCCTAACTGGCTTTTATTTTTCTCTGTTTTTATAGAAGTATTTCAGTGTATCCATGCCAATTGCATTCTCACAGGCATCTTGGTAAGACAACAGAGTAACACAGCCCTGGGAACGAGGGTCACTAGGAAACTTAAGCTCCTACCAAGCCCATGTCACAGCACTAAGTGTTCAGCAGCTGCTCTTGGAGGTGGAGACACTCTAAACACGAGTCACCCGTGAACATGAAGGTAGGGTAAGGATGAGGAGAGGGGTTTGCCCCTCCATGATAAAGGAGAAGGCCCAGCTGTGAAACAGTCCTGTTTCAGATGGTCCTGGCTAGTCAGGTGCAGAGCTTTGAGCTTCTTCCTGAGGAAAAAGAGGGCGACAGAAGGGTGTCCTCTGTCCTCCCACCTTCCCCTCTGCCAACTGTGCATTTGCCTCTGTGTCTCAGTTCTTATATCAGAGTAGAGACCTCATCCTTGCATCAACCCTCCCCCCACCATGTTCCTTCTGCTTCTTTATCAGCTCTTTAATGTACTTCGTGTCCTTCCCTTTGCATCCCTACTTACTTGGATTTTCTGTGGTACCAGCCAAGAAGGCAGAAAGATGGCTTTGGGAAGGGAAGCTGGGCCCAGGCAGTGGGGATATTCTGCTAGGTGGTGTATCCTTGGCCTTTACATGCCAGGTCCTGCACTTGGGCCGCAACAACCCCGTGCAACGCTCCAGGCTGGGGCAGTGTGGCTGGAGAGCTGCCTC
>JANIJG010006593.1:0-15724 GCA_024611175.1 Megaceryle torquata
GACAGCTCCTGACAGGAGGTTGGAGCCAGGGGGGGTCGGGCTCTGCTCCCAAGGAACAAGGGACAGCACAAGAGGAAACCTCAACTCTGTGGCACGAGCTCCAGAATGCACTGGGTTCAGTACCAGGTTCAGACTCTGCTGTTACCTTAGCAATAATGAATCCAATAAAACAGAAGAGCTCATTTGGCATTACTGCTATGAAAGGAAACTTCCCCTCTAACCTAATGAAGTTGTCCATCACCGTGCAATTATTACCTGCATATGTACAATGTCAGCAGGGTTCATTACAGCTTTTTGAAATGAAGTAGCAGCACAAAATGCTTCTCATTTTCAGATGGCTCTTCACAGGGTTCTTTACTGAAAAGGCAGCAAGAAACTGTTAATTTTCAAACTATATTCTGCGCGTTTCAAGATCAAGCACTAAATACGGGGGGTAAAAACCACGCGTCCGATTCATAAAAGGAGGTAATTTTTTGTTGTACTTGCACTTTGTCAACCTGCATCAGTCTAAAAGCTCTGCTGGTGCTGAGAAAAATATCAGTCGATTTCTATTTTCTTTTAGTGATAAAATGAGATTAACATCTCCCTGTGCTTCCTTGCAGGAGATGAGCTTTCAGACGGCACCATGCTCTTGCTCTTCCACGCCAACGTGGAGACGACGAGCTACGTCAGAAAGCCACGACACAGGAATCCAGGACGTTACTGACCCCGACAAATATGCAACGAAATGCAAATAGGAAATGGAAATTCTCCAGTCCATGCATTGTAAGACTCTACCTGCAGTACCTTTTCATTCAGAGCAAGCCTCCTTCTCCGAGGCCTGCATCGCGATGCAGACGCCGCAGGCAGCTGGACAATGAATAAGGGCGATAACTGAACGCTGGACACACGGGGTTGCTGGAAGGGCAACAAAAACTCTTTCTCCACGGGAGTACAGATTTGATTCAGGGCAAACTGATAAAACGGTTCCCATTTAATTCCCTTAACGGCCGGGCAGATGTTTTGCCATCATAGCATTTAAATCTGTTGTGGAGAAAGATGCAATAAATTGCTCTGTCAGGATAAAATGCAACTTGCTGGCTTAGGGAAAAAAAAAAAAATAATGCCAAAGGCCTTTACACCACGTTATGTGGAACAGATAAAGGTAAATTCAGTTCTGGTGAGTGCAGGCGTCCTAATTCTGCCCGGAACAGCTCCTTTTCCAGTCCAAACAAGTTCTAGAGAGCAGCAAAGCAGGCAGCTTCGTAATGTAGCAGATTATTATGGCAGCAACATAAAAAGAAAAAAAAAAATTAAAAACTAAAATCCACATCCCCAGTGCCTTCCCTGCCAATGGCAGCAAAGCCAGCTGGCAGCTGCTGCCGCCGAGATAAAGAGGCTGACAGATCCGGCTGGCAGCAGGGTCAGGCTCTCCAGCCCCAGTGCCTCTCCCCCTTGGCTCACTCTGGGCATCCCCCTCACCTCTTCCCCTCGTGGCAGAGCCCATCTCTGAACAACCAAAGTCTGCCTGCACCACTGGGAAGTTCTGGAACAGTTCTTTTTCCTATTCTCATGCTGCCTTGTCAAAAAAAATACCTCAAGCTGTACAATTTTGGTTCCTCAGCACTGCCCCCTCCTCCTAGCTGCGTGTTTTTCCTCCCTCCTCATCTCACTTAACAGCTGTAATTTTCACATTGTGGCTTCCCCAATCTGCTCTCTTCTTTCTACTTCCCCAAATCCATGTTTGCAAACGCACCCATCACAGAATCCTCAGAGTGCTTTTCTGTGGCACTCTTAACTCACCTCTGCCAGGAACATGGCCCACGTTTCAACCTGAACCCCTTTTCTGACTACTGCACCGTGCCTGCACGGTGGTGACTACAGAAAAAGCTACAAACCACCCCCCAAACTCGCGCCACGCGACGCAGAAACACGCAGTCGTTGCGGAACACGCACGATGGTCTCCTAAGGTAGCACCAGCTAATAGAAGACACATGGAGAACACTGAGAACAGCTACCTGGGGTTATTTAGAAACACAAAAAGCTGAAAAAGATAAAAAAAACCCCACAATGGTGGACCAGAGAGTGTATAGCTCTGCAGGGAAGCTGATCTACGCTGCATAAATTACGCGGCAGACGCGTTCGTGGTTTATCAGTCTGTCCTGGCAACCAACTCGAGCACGTAAAGAGCCAACTGTACCTCCTGGAAACGTAACGCGCAAAGCTGTAGATGCTGCTACAATGGCAAGTTTCACACATCAAGGCAGCTTTTCACAAAGCTCAGTTCAACAGCAAAGCTTCCTCAAGAACCACTTTTGGCACAAAAAGCAGTAACCTAATGGTTAAGGCCACGTATGAGAGATGGAGGCCACGGATTCTCTAGGCAGGTCTCACACAAAACCTCTCGGAACCTATATTCCTCACAGGTTAGCACACTGTGCATGTTAAAAACCTACTTAAAGTTATTACAAATTCCAGAAATAGTGTTTTATCTCTGAGAAGGGATCCACTCTCCACCTCACCCTCTCAGAGAAATGGCTGCATCTGTCAAAATCAAATTATCATTAATATAATAATCTGTTGTACGCTGCCTGAATCTTAAACAGCTGCTGAGTATTTTAACACCGTGTTTGCCCACATAAGTGGCTGGAGGATGAAAGAAGTTTCTCCTCTCTGGCCAGGGCTTAGAGGCCAGAATACAGTCAGAACAGATGTAAAGATTACACAGAGGGTTCAGTGCTTGTTGTGTGTGCTCATTTCTGCTGCCTGAAGAGCTCCTCCCTCCTCACCTTCGCGTCCTTTGGAAGCCTTCCTGCCACTCTCTGCTAGCGCTCAGGAGCTCTCCTCGGACAGATGGGAGAACATATTCAGCAGATAGAAAGAGAGGAACCTTCTGGTTTCCCCCCATCCTTTTCCCTACTCACTTCAGTTTGTTTCTCCTAGGACTTTCAGTAGATAACTGAGCAACAGAGTGTGTCCAATACCAGCCCCAGTTCGACACGCCAGAAAGCAAGAGAATCATCCTATTTCTCCAAAATAAGCTCGAAATCACATCAACAGTCAGCGAGAAACACAAACAGATCAGCTCATCAAAGTAAAGACAAGCGTGTTATTCAACACTGGAACTAGGGAAATGCATCCTGATATATATAGCAAAGCTGAAACGGGTCCAAGAGCACATCATGGAGAACTTCCAGGGAGACAGACGATGGTGAAAGACATGAGCTTTGTCTCAAAAGCAAAAGTTAGCTCCTCTAGCTCAACTACTGGCCAAAGCTGGCCAGATCCTCTCAGATCAGGGGTCCTGCTGCATGGGTGCCAGCACAGGGCAGAGGCCACTTGACCACAGTTGGACACGGCATGGTTTGGTGCTGAAAGGGACTCCAAGAGGGATGAGGTCCCCCCACGAGCACCGCTCCACCGCACAAGTTCTGCCCTGGGACTTGTGCACACCAGCATAACGTGACCAAATCATGGGGGAAATTTATGGACCTTAAAAAGGCCCATCATCCTCCAGCAATTTCAGCTACATCAACAGTCTCCAAACACTGACCTTTCTGAAGCACTATTCCACGCGTGGGCTGCCACTAGCTTAAGTCCTTACTGGGTTCTAGAAGCACAACCATCCGAAAGCAAACAAAACCATGACACTTTTGGGTGGGCTTTGCTTTGCCTACAGTACAGTTTGCAGCTTCGAGTATTTAAACCAATCAGTTCACAGAATCAGAGAAAAGTCTGGCTTGAAAACCACCCAAATGCTACCCCTCTGACTGGACTGTGCTGTACTATTTAACTTCCTAAATTCCACCCCTGAAGATGACTGTGCAATGAAAACAGATTACGTTTGCAAAAAAAAATTAAGGCTAGCATGGGAGTTACATTTTCCATCGCATGTCTGCATTTCCATTGCACTGAAGGATAACCAAAAGAAAATCCAGGAGAATTTCCTAGTGTCCTGTTTCTTTCCTGGATGTTCCTTATAAGCTACATCATAACAGGCCTACAGGAAAAAAAAAAGGCACAAACAGGCTCAACACCACTAAAATAACAAAAGCTAAACATCAATTAATTTGGAAAAAAACCCAAATGACAGATTGTGGAGAAGGCCCTTCCTTTGGGTGCAATCCCAAGGCTGTTGACAGTATCACCTGACACAAAGACCATGGCAGAGCCATAGAAAATAAAAGCTGGTTTAAAAACTACTGCTTCAGAAGCCCTCGGGCTAAGGCCAGGGTGAGGGGCAGGCTGGGAACAGTGGAGAGGGAATGTGCTGCGGACCAAGCGTAGCTCCTTCTGGAGATGCTTCAGACCAAAGGCTCGAGAGTTTTTGTGCTGTTATTTTATATGAATCAGGTATTGGAAGATCTGAGAGCAACACCAGCCATGACTACGGTTTAAGGGGTTTGGAGCAGGAAGGGATCAGCTTGATGGATGTTTGAAGGCAACTGTGTTGGTCATGTACAGTTGTGAGAACTGGATCCTGAGGAACAGAAAGATCGGGAGAACAGAAGCATTTGAGTCATGGCCTTATTAAAAAAAAAAAAATCTGAAATGTTGCCTTCCTTTTTGGAGAAGATCTGATGAATGGCTATCAGAGAGGACTGGTGATGACAGATTTCATCAGCGTAATCAAGAGAAAGAAGTTAAAATGTATTGAGTTAAGGCAAATGCCTAGAAAAGGCACTTCAGTAAAAAGGAAAGGAGAGGAGCAAGGGGAGACAGAAAACTGAAAATAAAGGGCAGAGAAGAGGGAAGGGAAGATTTATCAAGTAACAACCTTAGCAACGCTGCTAAAGGAGGTGAAAGATCATCATTTCCCATGTCAGCGACCCCCAGGCTGAGGAAGCTCAGCGTCGGCGAGGCTGTGGCAGTTCCAGGTGACACATACGGCACACAACCGCGCGACTTCCTTCCCTCGCCTCGAACTGCTGCGCAGTTGGCGTTTCATGCACATATTTGCTCCTGAGGCAACTCCTTTGCTACGCAGCTCCGACTTCCCAGCTCCACACAAGAGAGCACCTTACGTAAGTGGCATTTGTGCTTAGCCCAGGTGATGAGGTTTTCATGCCCTGCACAACACATTTCCAGCTAACAGGCGAATCGGGTTGCGGAGCTGCAAGCTGCCCGTCTACAGCGCACACGCAACAGCTGGACGGGCGTTCCGATGAAATACCCTCTCACACCTAAGGAGTTGAAATTCCCTCTTGTTTCATAACGTGCCAAAGGCGGCGGAAAACACGGCTGGATTTGCTCTGTGTTTTGACTGCATTAAACATGTACTCACACTCATACCTTCCGGAAACCTGTCCTTGCAAGGGTGATTTTCTTCATTTCTACGACAGCCTCCTTCTTATCTAAGGTTAAAACACATCAAGTTTGTACCCACCTGCTACTGAAAACTTTAAAAGAAAAAGAGGCGCGAGGATGAGAACCTTCCATCGTTTCATTTAAAACACGAGCACCTCGAGTGATCCCACCTCCTTTACAAACCGATTCGAGATGATTAAGTTTATAGATAAATACGTGTGTGTGTGTGCATAGATTTTTTTTTTTTTTCCACCAAATAACAGCAAAACCCTGTGCTGAGCCTGACCACATTCTGCTCCTCTGCTTCCCCAGCACGCGTTTCTCCAGGGGGTAAGCGGGGGTAAGAAGAGCAGCATCCCACCGTTTCGGTGCTGGGAGATATGACAGATGTTCAAGGGAATTAATGTGCATAAACCTAAACACTCCCGACTGCGACCAATTAAAGTGCTCGAGGAAGCTAAAGACCATACTGAAGCTGTTGCTGCGTGTCAACACTTCGGGTGGCTGTTGTTATTGCTTGGATTTCAATTAAAAAAAATAAATTAAAAAAAGGCAAGCAGAAAGTCTGCAGGATGCTGGAATTTTAATTTGAATCGAATGCTGCTACACCCCAAATGCATTCCTACCTGTGTTGAAAAAGAATTTCAAAGTCAGTTATCTCCCATCTACTCGGTAAAATTCCCTGGTATCAAAGTTTACAGTCTTCCCCCTCTTATTTTTCTTACTGTTCAACAGCACAGAAGTGTAAGAGCCCCTAATCCACTCTAAGTAATTAGTAATTCACTTCAGAAGCAAATCCAGCTTTGAAATATTTCAATATTATTCAAACAGAACATTCTTTTTAAACAGTTTATTTTAAAAGTAGCAGGCAAGGATGGCAATTCTAGATTCCCCCCCCCCCCAACAACTGGCCCACACAGACTCAACTGGGACAGCCTCATCCTCTCCTCTGATTCGGCCTCGGGAATGGGAAAGTCATGGACACGACCACACGTGAGCAGGGTTTAAAAACATTCACATTACTGGAAGTTTGCTGGTTTAATTCCCAGTCAACTAGTGTGTATTTATCGAGGCTTTGGAGATTTGGAGCATGGACTGTAAGAGGAAATTTAGAAAAGGAACCCACTGGATTCTTACAGATTTTCCCGAATTATGCCTTTTGATGACTGCTTCTGGCATGGTTTAACCAGGATAACCGACCGTCAGAGGCAGCTCACCATCAACTGTAATGGCATGTAAATGGATTATCTGGGGTTCATCATTTGAAGGGAGGGAAAAGAAGACTCTCAGCTGGAGTTTCCTTGAAAAAAATGGCTGAAAGAAGGGACAGCTGCAGCCAGAACAACTGTTCCAAAACCCCTGACAGCACAGTCAATGCCCTTTGCAGCATTTAACTCCAAGAGCAGCCTGCCCAAAGCACCCAGTCTCTGCTGTACCGTCATCTGTAGTCAGAGCCGACGGGGAGCAAAAGAAAAAACACGCCTTGAAGGCTCTGAGATGAATTCCTGTGGTCTACCTACAAGAACAGAACGCCTGGGAAAGTTACCGGCTGCTGCCTTTGTTCGACAGAGCGGCACACATGAATAACGGGCTGGATTTCTGCTGGAGAACAGAAGCTGAATGACAATTGTCAAGGCACTGCATTATACATACTTGGGCTGCCTTCTGCTCTGTTCATTTAACACTCGCAGGGAGTGCCGTGAACGAACCTCGGCTCGTTTTCCCCTGCTCAAAGCGCAGCTACGCACGCTGTTTTGTAAACCCGCGCCGATACCCAGCAGATCTTACCATGTATGTGCCACCGTAAAGCGTCGACGCTGGCGGATGCTTTTATTCACCAGCAACTTTCTGAAAAAGCACGGAGAGTTCCTCGGTGAACTGCGAGGAGAAATTTTTGGCGACGTAGGTCTGTTCCCAGGCAGCTTGGGAAGCTCGAGCTCTAAATGCATTTGTTCTTTGAAAGTCCGTATGTAAATCTCTGACTCTGGAGTAGCAAGTTCCCTGGAAGAATCTTTTGCTGTCATAGCTCAGACGTTGTGTGAGCTCTCACCATTCAGAAAACGTAACAAAAACACATCACGCAGGCATCGCCGCAGATTAAAACCGCTGATAAATCGGCGGAGCTTACCCCCCTCATTCACCAGGCTGGGCTCCAAATGGAAAGGCTGCCTGAAGCAACAGCAGCATAAATCGAACGGACGATAAGCCGGGGCTGTCAGAAAACCCTTTATCAGCCCAGCTCTCCCTCTGAAAATGCGCCAAAGTGTTTCTGTGTCAGCAGCCTCCCTGTGGATGCGGCTTTGCCTGCCAGCTACACACCGACGCGCGCCGGAGCCATTCAGCCCCGCACACCAGCTCATGAAAAATTCATAATAGCCAGCTCCCAATCAATCCCTTTCCTATAGGATTTTGGCTTCACAGACTCAACAGAAAAACGCTGGATTTTGCAGCGTGCCCTAATAAAACCAAGGAATTCCCCAACCTCTCGCAAGCCAAGTAACCCGATTCATTCAGGGCCGGTATGTTTAATAAAAAGGTCTTCATTCAGAATTAGTTTCACCCGTGCTGCAGTAGCTCCACCCATGCCATGCTTATTGGCTCGGTATTATTTTGACAACCGGACCCTGTGCAGCTCTGTCTTGTATGATGAGCGTGCTGGATTCTCATGAAATTTTAAGGAGCCGTCCAACACCCTGACATCGTTCCTGGGCATCACCGGGCACACCCGGAGCGACCCCCGGGGTGGCAGCAGCACTGGCTCTGATCGAGATGTGCACAGAGCTTGGGGTGGACCAGGAAGAAAAGGTCTAGCAGGAAAAAAACCCAACGAAACAAACCAACCAAACAAACAAAAAAGCAAACCAAACAAAAAGCAAGGAAGAATATCCTGCAAGAACAAAGGGTGCAAGCACGAGGCTCCACAGCTGAAGCCGAACGCTGCCGAAGCGGCACGCTTCACTGTCCTGGCATCTCCCGATGGTCAGAGGGTAAAACCACTGCACAGCCCCGACCCAGCAGCCAGCCCAGGGAGAGAAAATAGAGGGAAACACCAAAGAATGGGGGACCAGGCACTGTCCTCAATGCAAGTTAATCCAGATTAATTTAAGCAATATATGTATTTAGAAATAGAAACCCCAAGATTTTTCTTCTGGACAAAAACACCATAAAACCAACTTCTACACTTGCAAGATTGAAAAAAAAAAAAACACCCAAAACCACAACACAATCCAGATAAGGGCATTAAAGAGAAGATGTGGTGCTGACAGAATCATAGAATCACTTTGTTTGGATGAGACCTTTCAGCTCATGGAGTCCAACCCTTCCCCCAGCACTGCCAGGGCACCACTGACCCATGGCCCTCAGCACCACAGCTCCACGATAAGATGGTAAGAACACAATAAATACTACAGGGAGTAGCACAGCACCATTTTAACTGGTCAAAAGCAGGTGACATTAAATGTCAACACAATAATTCTTTTTAAAGGAGGAAGAGGAGACAGGAAAAAGCACATCCAGCCAGCCCACGGTGCAAGGGCTCTGATCTGCGTGCAAGAGGCTGATTGCACAGAACAGGCATCGATTACCCAACAAACCCTGCCAGTTCCAGCCCATTCCAGGGTTCTTCTCACTCACGTATCCCCAAACACTCTACAAAAGCATTAGCGTGCCTTCCTCAGCTGCCAGCCGAGAGCTCCCCGACAGCAGAGACTAGAGAGGAGTTACCAGACCTTCTACCCGACCTGCTACCTGGCTTTTCGCCGGTCACGTTTATTTTAAAACACAAATAAACCCAGCACAGCTCTGCCGGAGCCTAACCTGAGGACGCTGGAGATGCAGTGTTATTTAATACCGTGAGGTTCACGTGGTCGCGGCACAGGAACATTTAATGCTTTAGGAATTATGACATGTTAGACTGTGATCTGTTACTCTACAGCTCGACTGTACTGACAGCCAGAGAAAGACAAAGGGAAGCTTGAGAGCTAGGCTGAATAATAAACAAAATCCACGCGAATGCAGAGAATCTGGAATTCCGAACAGAACAAAGAAAGAAATAAAATAGGAACTTTCTAACTCACCAGGAAGCAAAATGGGATATTGAAGGGGTTTTGGGAGAATCCGTCTGACATCAGAGGAACAGCATTTCCCTGCCTTTTCACAGAGCTATTAAATGCAAGGACAATAAAGGGGAATCCACCTTTTAAAGGCACTCTGCAGTGAAACACGCTGCCCACCGACACGCTCCGCGGACTGAGCGCGACCTTCCCTTACCTGACTCCAGAGACATTTCAGGAGCAGTGTCCATTTAGGGCGTGCTGCTTATCAGGGCATTCATAAATTAGGAAGGAGATGTCAGCCCTACAGCCTGGAGAAGGTCCTGCGGTGAGATGGGCAAAGGCTGCTGATGGAGCAAAGAAATGCAAGAAAGCCTAAGCTAATGGGAAAAAGGAGGTGGTGGGGGGAAGCAAACCTCTGCTCTGCCTCGTGAGAGCATCAAGGAGAAGACAAAGTGCCACCCGCTGCTTTGGGCAGAATGCACCTGCTGAGGTCTTCTCCCAGCTGAGGTCTAGGACTCTAGTCGTTTGGTACACAACCTCAGGAGCATTTTGAAGGTTGACCATTAGCACAGGAGCTTCCTCGTAAATACCTGCCAGATGCTGGTGCAATGGGAGACTGGTTAACTGGAAAAGGCTGTAGAATGGCTCTTCCCATGTCAGCTCCCACCTTCTGCACAGAGGACCGTGCAGCCAACACCTACACAGTCTCTGTTGACTGTAGGATTGGAATCCCATCAGGACGTGCTGCTTTACCCCAGGATAAGCCAGGGGGTGAGAACAAGAGCATCGAGAGACTTAAGCTAACTGGCACGAAAGCTCAGCATGGAGATGAACTTGAAAATTATAGTGAAAAATTAATTTTGCCATACTTGCTGAGGTTACTGCCAGCAACAGGAGGCAATGGCAGAGAGAACACCCGTGGTACCAGCACACAGAGAGGTGATCAGGGACAAGGGCCACGTTACTGAAAATCCCTTAATATACCAACAAAAATGGTCAACAAGCATCTCGCTCTTTCCTGACCATCTGGAATGTCCCAGGAACACAGTGCAATGCAATAATGTGTCTACCAGCACGGACTGCTGTGTGCAATAGGATCAGCAGCCCAAGAGTAACGAGTCACTTCAGCACATCAGAAAAGAAGCCAGTAATAAGATGGAAGAGTTGAGATGGGGGGCAGTGGGGGAAGCTGAATAAAGAAAAGGGCCTGATAGCACTGGCAGGAAAATGGAACCGCTTGGAACAAGAGCAATGAAGGAAACTTTCAAGAGTTTAAGTATAGTTTGGTGGGTTTTCATACAAGCTTCCATCTACCTAAAGCAGCTAGGATTGCAGAAGGGTGTAATACATTGTAATATACTTTATTAGAGTAATGGATATAGGAGGTAAACATTCCCATGCAAGCTATTCCTCATCAAAGGCTGATCTTCACTGTGTGGAGAGCAATTGCTTAGCAACAAGAATACACACTTCTTAACAGTAGCACCATTATTTACCTGTTTCAAAGTCAAAATTGCCAGGATCAAATAAAATGCCAGGGAAGAGCCAACTGCAAAATGTTCTCCGTGATTCGGTAGGAAGAGCAGAACAGTTAGTTGGCTTGTGACAGCACTTTCAGCTGGTGGCAAAGTATCTGGATAACTCCTCTGCAGAGCACGCTCTCGAGAAGCGCCCTCGGATAAAACCAGTGATTTGAAAATTAAGACTATTACTTGTGCCAGTCATTATGAAATATAAAACAAACACACCCTGCCTAATTTTAATTGTTGTTGAAGCAATTTGCTGTCTAAATGCATACGTGTAACACGTGCTCCTCAAGCAACTGACTCTGTTCCTCTGTGCTTGTTAGTCCGGGAAGGACTTTGATGGTCCCTCACAAAGACCAGTGTTTGCTCGGTTCAAGGCAGACATCTGAGCAAACATGGATTGTAAAGGTCACCAGGGAGAGAAGGTCATCTCCAGAGCCTTCATTAATAGATGAGGATGCACAAGGGAAGGACTTAATCTGACTCTTAGGAGCCAATGTCTTCTTTTTTGACTATAATTTGAATACATTTGATGTCAAAAAACCAAAACAAAAAACAAAAAAAAAACCACAAAAAAAACCCCCAAAACAACCCACACACAACACAACAAAAAACACCAAACCAATAACAAGCTATCGGGCCAGCAACATCATGGAATTTCACAGCACTGTCACTACTTAACAGCTGGATGTTTGCCAAATGGATAGGGCAGAAAATGGGTTGGGAAAGGATCTATGATGGACTTCCAGGAGAGAAACTCTAGAAGCCAATTAGCTCCATTAGCTCAGAGAGCTGACTGGGCAATGTGATCCTAAGGAGGAGGCAGTGAAAACACTGTCCCCCTCCAGCAGGTCAGCTGAGTCCTATTTCCATTAGAAAAGAAAAGGGTTGATCCCACTCAGAGTGATCACTGGAAACTGGAATTGGGTCGCTGAAGCACAGGATGAAATTAGAGGAACAAACCAGTTGAGGAACATCTGGTTTTGTGAAAGAACAGAAGAATAAGATCTTAAGGAAAGGGGGAAAAATAAACCAAGGTAAGGGGGGGGGGAAGCTATAAAATGACAATTTTCTCTTGGCCTAAACCAATAAAGACCCACGAACAGAGAAAGCAGAGGAAATGAGAAGGCAGAAGAGAGTCGAGGATATGGGAATAGTTGCTTGTACTGGAAAAGGACTCAGTTAAAAAGACTGCGGTAGAGGGAATAAATTTGTGGTGAAATGTCACAGGGCTGACACGGATGCCATCTTCAGTCCAACGCCTCAGGCAGAAGATATAATTGCCAAGATGAGCCAGCGCTGTGACTAGATAAGAGCAACCGAGGGAATGGGAGACAGGCAAAGATGTGAGGGGGAGGAAAGTGAATCAAACAAGAGAAAAATGTCTAGGGGGGGAACTTGGAGCGAGACAAAAACTGTATCAATGAACTGGAAGCTGTAGAAAGGTAAGTGGCCAGGAAAACAGATGCCAAGGAGCAGTGAAAATAGAAGTCGCTGCGGATGACAACGTAAGGACAGGAACCGACAGCCAAGGCTCTAAGTCAGAGCGATGGCTGGTACAAAAGGGCTGGGAAGGTGACAGTGATGTGAAAAGAACTGGAGGCAGCACTGCTAAAACCTGGAAAAGATTCAAAAACGTTTTTGAAAAAGCTGCCCAGCCAGTGTTCTACAGAAGGGGGTGTTTGTGGTGGTGAACTCAAATCTTTCCTCTGAGGGAGCTTGTTCTCCAGACACAACAGAAGTGGAGAAAAGGGGAAAGAAAGGTGAAGAGTCTATGGCTGAAGGGACTGACACAGGAGGAAGTGATAAAGTGTGTACTTCATGCCACCCTGTCCTCTTTTGTGCCACCTTTACCTCCTTTTTATCACAATCAAGAGGCACACTGTGTCCATCCCACTGGTGAGCACATCAGAGGCAGAATCATATGAGTTAATTCTACCCCATCCTAGTCCCAATTTTACTTTCAAATCCCTCAGTAGCAGCAAATCTGACGATAGCCTCTACTGAATAAACACCTACTGAGTGGCATCTGAAACCATCACAGCAAAGTCTGACGCTTTAAGACACCAATTCCACACAAATAAGAATTCACCCTTCTCATTAGAGATGCATTTGCTCAGCCTTGTCTTCCTGTGCAGCCTGCCCTGGGTGATGCTGCTCTGGAAGAAGGGTTGGACTCCAACGGTGCCTTCCAACCTCTCCTATCCTGTGATTCCTACCACACAGTAAAGGAAAAACACAACCCAGCACAGTGAGCAAACCTCAAAACAGCCCCTAAAAACCCATCGCTTTACAATGATATAAATGTAACGGCAAAGAAATATTATCTGGAAGCTGTGAAGAATTGCTGACGTAGTCAACTTCAACTCTCTCTTGATGTCTCTTTTAACAGAAGGCTGAGCAAAGCCCAATGCAGGAAAGTCTCTTCGGCGCAGAAGTGGGAGGCTTTTTAGTGTTGGATTTGTATCATTTAAGTGGGGAAAAAAAAAACCCAACAAAAAAGACGTCTGCCTTTGCTCAATTGCAACGTCTGCTGTCTCAAAGTAGAGCTTCTAAAAGATGGCTCAGTGACAGAAAACTTTAAATGACGTGTGTGATGATTTTTCTTGTACTTTTCTGAAAGTTTCCAGAGCTGAGATGCTGAACGAGAGGCAGAAATGCAGCACTAATTACTGGTTTGAGTGACAAATTTCACAGAATGCCTTTGGTTGGAAGAGACCTTCAAGATCATCTAGTCCAGCCTTCGACCCAGCACTGCAGCTCACCACTAAACCACATCTAACTAACCCTGAGCACCAGGTCCACACGCCATTTAAATGCCTCCAGGGATGGCAACTCCACTGCTGCCCTGGGCAGACCACTCCATAGTTTGAGAATCTTCACCTTTCGGTGAAGAAATGTTTCCTCATATCCAGCCTAAACCTGCCCTGGCACAGCTTCCAGCCATTCCCTCTGCGCCTGTCACACATCACCAGGGAGAAGAGGCTCTCCCCATCTCACTCCAACCTCCTTTCAGGTAGCTGTAGAGAGCAGTAAGGTCTCCCCTTATTTAAGAAACAAATTTCCCCATATTTAAGAAGAAAAAAAAAAAAAAAACAACCACTACCACCAATTCCTTGCAATTCATATTAGCACTGGAAGATGAGGGTTTTCTGCATTTAATGGTTTCAAATGATATAGTTTCTATCTCCCTTCCCACAGGTTTAGGGGCCTCTGAAAGTGTCTGGAGGGCAGACACCAGGAATTCTTGCAGAGGCCTCTGAGGCGATGTTTCTGAGCACTATAAATGGACCCAGGAGACAGAACCACAGCACCCAGCAACCCTTCTGTTTGCACTGAAAGAGCTGAGCCAACCGCAGAACAAAGAAGCAGAAGGAAAACAAAAGGAAAAGCCCTTCCTTATGAATTCCAGAGAGGCAGGACACCAGCACAGAGAAACTATCCATGTCTGAGAGCTCAGCAAAGCTTGACCAGGACCCACTCTATATAAAAGGTGACCTCTTGAGCTCTTCCCGTGCCATCAGCACCCAGCTGCTTTCCAACGGGCTGCTTCCCATTCAACAAGCAGCTTGGGTTTGGTTTATCACCCAACAATCACAACCTCTAAATATGATTTTATAAGTTCTTAGGGATTTAAAACATCCAGTACCTCTAACAAAGAAGATCCAGAATACTTTCCAGGCCAGTCACAAACAAATGAACACCTTTAAGATACCTTGAGAGTTTGGAGTGGCTTGGATGCTCTGCTCTTTGCACCGAACCAGTCACCTACATCAACCGGGTCACTGCACCGTTTGAGCAGAGCACTACGAGGTGGCCTCTGTCATGGGAAAGGTATTTGTGTTCAGAACGGGGAAGAAGCAGGCAGGAGGAACCACAAGCCTGATGCCTTTCAGTCCTAAACTGCATTTCATACTTTTTTTTTTTTCCCCCCAAGTGAATCACAGCATGGAAAGACAGACAGACAGACAGACAATCTATCAAAGTGCCTTCTGCTTTTTAGCATTTAAGCAAAAAAAAAAAATCATTTCTTCTCGTGTTACAATGCCATTTTTCTTACAGGTATTTATGTTACCTCCTAGGAGATACGTACATGTAGGAAATGCATGATGCCCCATGGGCTTGTACATTAGACATTTAAGACACTTCATTCATAATAGTCATTTCCTTAGCACTTTTGGATCAGGCTTGATTTTGACACTGAAAAGCTTTCTATATTGCCCACATTTTCTTGTGATTATTTTCTCATTTCAGAGCTGTAAGTTAATATTTTACAAATGAATTCAATAATCCTACTTATTTTTCACAGGCAGAGACCTCCAGGGTGACTCCAGAGAAAAGAGAAGCCAGTGCAAAGATCTCCTACAATGGGAGCCACGCTGTCCACGCGATGCCACGCGGAAAGGCTTCGTGCCACTGCAGGGCCAAAGGATGAGGGAATCTCTAAACAGGTAGCTGCCTGAAGGGGCTGGCTCACCTCTCGCCAGGCTGGGGTTTAATTCCTTCAGTGGTGTGTTATCTGGCTGCCATCAGCAGTAGCTGTACCTGCCTTGCCGGGAGCTGGCCTGTGACTCAGCACCGCATCCTGCGTGAGTCACCGGCCGGGAGCTGGGCTTTGCTCAGCGGTGCCTGTGCAGATGCCCCTGTAGATGCCTCTGTCCAGGGGCAGCCATGGGCCAGTATCACCCACTGTAACCCAGGCACAGGTAACACCCTTGTCAAATGTGAAACGCAAACAAACACGAGTGGCTGGAATTCTCATGTAACCAGAAAGAACTGAAAGGGGCCTGTCAGAAAGATGGGGACAGACTCTTGAGCAGGGCCTGTTGGGACAGGACAAGGGGGGATGGGTTTAAA
>JANIJG010006594.1:0-30370 GCA_024611175.1 Megaceryle torquata
TTGTTAGGATCTAAGTGGCACAGCAGGTCACTAACTACTTCCTCCTGCATTTCAGGAGGGATATTCTGCTCCCCATCGCTGCCTACCAACTCAGGAGCCCAGTTGTTCTGAGGATAGTCAGTCTTTTTGTTAAAGACTGAGGTAAAGAAGGTGTTAAGCACCTTGGCCTTTTCCTTGTCTTTCGTTACTACATTCTCCCCTTCATCCAGTAAGGAATGGAGATTTTCCCTGGCCCTTCTTTTGTTATTAATGTATTTATAAAAACACTTTTTATTATCCTTGACAGAACTAGCCAGATTAAGTTCTAATCAAGCTTTCACATCTCCAATTCTCTTTCTACACAACCTTGTAATGTCCTTAAACACCTCCTGGTTCACCTGCCTCTTTTTCCAAAGTTGATACACTCTTTTTTATTTCCCAAGTTCCTGCAAAAGCTCTTTGCTCAACCAGGCTGGTTTTCTACACCGTCTCATTTTTTTGGCACATAGCCTGCTCCTGCGCCTTCATAATTTAATTCTCAAAGCAAGCCCAGCCTTCTCAGGCCCCTCTGCTTTTGAAGGCTGCTTCCCAAGGGACTCTCTGAACCAGCATTCTGAGTAGACCAAAGTCAGCCCTCCGCAAGTCCAAGGTAGAGGTTTTACTGACGCCCCTCTTAATTTCACCACATTCTATCACATCATGGTCTGGTGCCCCAGACAACCACATCTTCCACCAGCCCTTCTCTGTTCATAAAGAGTAGGTCTAGCAGGGCACTACCCCTGGTAGCCTCCCTTACCAGCTGCAGCAGGATGTTGTCATCCACACATTCCAGAGACATCCTGGACTGCCCTCTTTCTGCTATGTTACACTTCCAGCAGACTCTGGTAGCTTGAACAAGGGCTAATGAAATGTAAGCTTCTGGGACCTGAAGCCATCACTCTTCCAGATATTTGGATACTGCTTGAAAGTTTGTTTTGTTTTTCCAAAACAGTTACTGCTTCTGTTTGTGGATCCCCTTTCTTTTGAAAGGTGGGCTTGTCTTCCCTCCTCAAAATGCCCTAAACTGCTGTGCTACAGTTACATTGCATTGCTTCCAAGTTCTGCCTGATGTTCATCTTCAAGCACTATGGAGGTTGAGCGTCCTACACGTAACGTGGCTGTAGTTTTGATACCATTAATGCTTTGAATATATGGTGGTATGTGCTGGGTGTGAGTGACAGGCAACTGGTGACAGGACAGCAACAGGAAGTTCATGACTTACTATCTTGTGACAGGGATGATGGTGCCCAAATCCTGCAGTTGCTTACTTATTGATTATAAAACAACAGGAAATAAAGTGGAATTGAGAGCTTTAAAAAAAAAAAAAAAAAAGGGGGGGGGGTGGACAAAGAAACCCTGCTGACTTTCCTCTTTCCCCCTTAACAGACGCACAAGGCCATGTCAATTGGGCGGCAGGGTCGTGTACAGGTTGAGGACATTGTCTTTCTAATACGCAAAGACCCCCGGAAGTTTGCCAGAGTAAAGGACCTCCTAACTATGAACGAAGAACTGAAACGAGCCCGAAAGGCCTTTGACGAAGCAAACTATGGATCTTGATTCTGTGTGCAAGCTGCACTGGGGCATTGCTTGGGCACCTGCTTCCCAAAAGGAAGAAACATCCCCTGTGTAGCTTGGGGGAGATTATTCAGGACAGAATTCATTGCTGGGATGTCTGCCCTTGCTCCCAGCCTTTTAAGAGTATTCTAGCAGCTGAATGTTTCATTATGTATGATTGTATGTGGTACAACTGGGTATTTTCCTAACACTTTATGAAATAAGAGCTCTATAAAGATTCCTGTAGTAACAGGAAATCTGCTTGGAGTAGGACTGTGAATCCTATCAAGAGGGCTAATGATGCGTGATTCTCTGCAGCTATTTCAGTTATTGCTGGGTATCCCTGTGACAGGAAACCTAGAAAAGGGATCTTGGTTAATTGGACAAAGTATTCAAGACCAAATTATTACAGCAGTTCTGCTCTTTGCTCTGTATACACTCTTTGAATAGAACATTTTAAGTTTATGCCCACTCATCATTATAACTTGCATTGATCAGTTCACAGAAGGTGTGCAATACAGGATTTTTAGCCTTAAGGGGCTAGGAAGGTTATTTCTTCTTCTGTCTCAGTGGGCACAACTCTTGTTTTTTACCAGTATTAAGCCTAGGAAAGGGAAGTTAACCTACTCCAGATTTACATGTACTTACAGCCTCTCCCTACCCCTCTTAGGTAGGTGCTCTATAAAAAAAAGCAGATTCCTGTTCTTTATTCCAAGACATTTTTTTTCTTAGTATTTCCTGGCAGAAAGCATTGTTCTAACATTATTTCATTAATACATGTTGGAGTATTGGGACACTCATTAAAAAAAGTTGTTTCATAAAGCCATAATGAAATAGTTGCTGTTTTCTTAGCAGAATTCAGGGTGTGAGTTACCAGGACACTGAGGTTCTGGGGGGTTTCATAAAAAAATAAAAACTTGGAATGTCTTGACCCCTTTCCTCCTTGCAAATCCAGGGTCAGACACCCATTGCTGCAAAAATAGAATCAATATCCATGTTCTCAGTAGCTTCTCTCCATGCGGGGCCAGATCTTCCTTCCAGCAGCAGCTGCTTGGAGGTCCCTGCTGTGCTTAGTCTGAGACAGCCTCTGTCAGCACTGGAACACCCCTCCTGACTCAGAGGCCTGTCTTGATAAGCTGAGAGGATGAACAACGCTCTGTTCTCAGAGACCCCAGGAAGATCAGGAGGTATTAGCCGACCAGTCTTCCGAGTTCTCTTCAAGCACACAGATGATTTAGTCCTCCTTCGACAGAGCCATGCCCTGAGGTACTTCTTTGGCCAGCGTGCATTTTGTGACCCATAAAGGAGGTATTTACGGACAGATGTTTTCACACAGCATAGTTTTTTCTTCAAGCTTAAAGGGAGGAAGGTGCACAAAACATAACTTTAGCAGCTGCTAAAGTGTTCTTTCACTTGGGGTTTAGAGAGATTGGGTTATTAGCCTTCTCTACCATTTTCCTTGTCATACCAAGGACATACAACAGCGCCTTGTAAAATAATAGCCAGGGCATTCTGAAGAAAGATGACACCCCTTGTATCATATAATCATTACTATTAAACATGAATATGATTTAAGTTGCATTGTCATCCTCCCTCTTAAGTATCTGTTAGCATTTGTTAGCCTTTTAAATTCTTTCACAAATGACTGAAGCTAGAGAATGCTCATGCCAGAGCATCCAGCAGCCTGAATGAGCGATCCCCTTTGAGTTTAAAAAGAATGAGCTAGATCACTGCATTCCTCTGCACTGTAGCAAAATACATAGTAAAATGTAAAGTGACAGATCCAGAAACCCCAGTGCCATGCAAAATTACCTGCATCCTTGAGCCTCCACGTGGTGCAGCCGGTTGCTTTTCAGTAACTTGTTACGCAGAAAATAAACTTCTGGTTTTAATTTGTTGCCTTTACACCACAAAATAGCTTTTCTGAGTGCATCTGACAGTTCCCCAAATGATGTAGCTGATTGGACTATCTGTACAAGAGATCCAGGATGCTGTGATTTTGCTGTATGGGCAGGAAGTGATGATGACTTTGCTTTAAAGGGTGTTGATGCAATGCTCATACTCTGAAAACAAAGAATAACAGAAGCAACCTTTAAAAAACATGAATGTCTTGCTGCTGGACAGGAGCAGAGCATGGAGGTTTTTGTGAGAAAATTCCTTATTTCTTAAGGAGAGAGCAGAAAAGCCATCTTGTTTTGTGGAATACAGAAAGAGGTGGCAGGTATTAGAATTAGTATTCCTGTCTACTACTGACTTGCTCCGGTGATTTCACTTGGCATGCCAACATATGCTCAAATTCCTAAGCAGAAATTAGGGATTTTTAGTTCAAAGCTTCCATGCTAACTTGGGTTGCTAGACAAGCAAAAGTAAGGTAGGAAATGGAACATTTTCAATTGGGGATACCACATTTTGAGTGTTTGGGTCTTTAAGAAAAAAACTGTGTAAAACGGTACCATACAAACCTCTCGTGCTGAAGGTCTGGATGATCTAAGTAAGCTCTTCACATCAAACCCCAGGTGCTTCCCTACAAAGTGAGAGAAGAGTTCCCACTATGAAATAAAGACAGTTCAGTTGTTGCACAGAGACACCACAGTGCTTTTGCTCTGCTGAGCTCTCAGCTTTCCTGCTGTCTCAGCAGCCTCACACCTGGACTCGGCATCACCAGCAAACTCGGGGGGGACTACACTCATCTCACATGGCAGCTGGCAAGGGATGAAGAGGGTGCAGAGATTTACAGATGGCTGCAAAGGAGAACTTAATGGGTAAAAATTTCACACGAACACCTGGATGGTTGCAGTCACTGGCCATGGCCCTGATTGCAGGAGAAGAGTTGGGCACAGCCCAGAGCCAGCAAGCACAGGATAACCTGCATCCTGTACTTAACAACCTTTGTCTACTCTTGTATGGGCTGCAGACAGTGCTGTTAGCTTCCCTCACTAGCCTTGGGGCCCCTCTATGAAGAAGCAGGAACATACATGTAACCATTTACAGGATCTGTATACTGCATTCACTACCTGCTTCTCTCTGGGTTGTATCATGTTTTAAAAAAAAAAAAATCTCACTATACTGACATTATCCACAGCTTTATAAAGGCAAGGGTACATGCAGCATTATCCTCCTCCTCCTCCAGGGACAGGAGAGGGGCATCTGTACTAGAACCACACTCTGAGCAGCAGAAGCACTGGGCTCTGTTGGACAGAAGTTGCAGTTAGTCTTCAAGATGTCAGAAGCCAGCAGCACTGTGGCACAAGGCTTTCTTTACCTCTGCTGCCTCTGGTGACCAGAACTGGCTCTCCGAGGTCTGTGATGCACGGGATGCTATCATTTTTTGCAGCACTTATGCAGCTCGCAAAACTTTTCTTTTTTCCAACCTCAGACACTTCCTCTGGCGTTGTTGGGAAGAACTTCTTCAGCCAGTTGGTAGGTTTTTTTGTGGTAAGCATTCTAGCCTTTTGCTTCTTCACCTCAGAAGAAATGTTAACTCCAAGGAAGTTAGTGATATCAGAAGGGAAGGTAAACCCCTTGATATAAGGCATCTGTTGGGTCTCAGATACCAGATGAAGGGATGTCGATAAAGTGCCATACAAGGATGCGAGGTTCTGCAGTACACACTTGTACTGAATCCTGACAAGAGAAGACAGAAAGGTATGGGGTCTCCTCTTGCAAAATCGTGTGCTCACTCAAGTACCTTCAGCTCAAGCAGAAGAGCTTATGGAAAAGATTCCAAACTGCCCTTTCCCTATTCCCCCACAATACAAGTTTATCTTTTTACACTCCACCACACCGCTTTCTTCAGTATTAGTCTGAGCTTTAAGGAACTGTTCAAGATCAGGACGTAGGAGCAACTTGACCAGTAAATCCCCCATCAGGACCCCTTCTGCTTCCCTAGAGCTTTGATAAGTGACACACCTAGGACTCGTAGGGTTCTCAGGTCACATCCAAATTAGTTGACATGAAGTCTTCCCTCAAAAGCAACCTGTACCAATTCAGGACAATGGTGCTAGCACTGATGCCATAAAACTGTCTGCTTCACATTTACTGGGGAGACAGATTTCTTGAGCCAAAGAACATTTTACCGAGCTCTTCCATGCAATGCTATTACTCCTTCAGCTACAGGCAGCAGTTACGCTCTTGTACTGAGACAGACCAGAGCACTGATTGCCCTGGAAGACTCAGCAATATTACAGAAGAACTTTATCCCAGCCCTTCCATTTCAAGATGAGGTAGGACTTACTACTTGCTGCAGAGTACCAGAAGTTTCTTTGTGGCAGGCTGCCATTAACATTGTTATTTTATTAGTGCTACATAAAGTTTGCTATGCACCAAGAACAAAGCCTTCCATTACAGCATGCAAGAAGCCTCCATTTACACAACATGTCAGGTGCTAGAATCAAGTCCAAAAGTATGGACCTGCCCTCCTCCTCCCAACTGAACAAAGCTCACTCAAGGCCTAATTACAAGCCCTTCTCCCTGACAGGCATGTCAAACAGACAACAAACACAGACTTTTTAATACACAAACCATAGCCGGCTCAACAACCCTGAAGCCACAGTGTTCAAAAGTATGAATTCTTCAGAGCAGAGATGTTTAACAGACAAGCTGAAGATTACACCAGTTAAGGATAAAAAATAAACAGCATGTAATGAGACTTGCCGAACACACCAACTAGAGGCAATTCACAAGGCAATATCCTGATTAATTTGGGAGATGAGTATCCAAACTTTGGGTTTGAACAGCACCCAGCCAACAGCCTTAGGTTCCTACATAATAACTTGAAAATAAACATTTGGCTATCAACTTCAAGTCACACATATGAATTGCACAGTTGAGACAATCAGCAATAAAGGGCCTACAGCAGACCTAGTTCTGGTCTTGTGAGGTGCTGCTAGTGAACTATAAGAATGTTTTCATGGTCAAAAAAAAGGATACAGAAAAGCTTTACAGCAACAGTCCAGCAGACGTAGTATGAGCTTGCAACCT
Source organism: Megaceryle torquata (assembly GCA_024611175.1). NCBI lineage: Eukaryota > Metazoa > Chordata > Aves > Coraciiformes > Cerylidae > Megaceryle > Megaceryle torquata. The sequence continues at coordinate 6,553 of JANIJG010006594.1, forward strand.
CCCAGTACCTTCAGAGCCACTGTTTCCAGCATAGGCTGGCTGGGAACTAAACACTCTACACAGGCTTGGGATGTATTTTTCCTGTGTTGATACAAGGATAAGGAGATGGTTATGATCTAGTATTTCCCTCTTTTAGCTCTAAAGACCAAGTTAATGGATAGTATAACATACAGGATCCTGAAACTTACTTGGGAATCAGTTCTGCCAGAGTTTCAATGCAGCCCACCAAGTTCATTTTCCATAGGCGCTTCAAGCATTGCTCTACCTAGAATAAAAGAGAACTCCTTTGGCTGGTATTTTGAGAGATCAAGTTCTGTGGTCTAAGAACTGTCACTATATTAAATGACACCTTCCCCTTATCGATTTAACAGCATAAATTGGAGGTTTGTGTGGTGGAATGTTCTGCTATGTTCCAGTGTTCCTGCATTATGATGAAAAAGATACCTTTATCATACTACAGTGAATATGGAATTAAGTGAACTAGGTGGACTAGGTTAATTGGTGCTGCATGGTCTCCCTTGCTGGATACAATGGCCTCTAGTATTGGCTTTTAGGAATGAAAGTGCATAAACAAATCAGAAAGATAAGAACGATTCCTGTTCTATTTTAGAACAGTTATTTGAAGATATTGACAATCCCTTTATACTGGAAGGCCAGTAAAGAGTTTGCTTTTCATCTTAAAACAGAATAGCCTGGGATTATTCTCCCCCCTGCCATTATTACAATTAATTGAAAATTAAATCCCCATGGTTTTTGTGTATTCAAGGGTACATAACCGTACCTGCTTCAGGTCTCAGCGTGAGTTTAAAAGACTGAATAACAGTTCCATAAAGCTGAGAAGGAGAAATAGCACTAGTCTGCACAGAGCCAGAAAAGCCATTGAACTAATCTGTGGACAGGCTTAAATACAACAAAAAAGGACCTGCTCCAAAATAGGTTTTGTACGACACTCCAGGCGCCAAGCGCTACTCCAAACGCCTTTCAGGGACTGGAGACCGGGAAGCAGTGACCATCCAGGGCCGCTCCTCACCTGCTGCATCGCCAGGTAGGACCGGTGCCGGAGCAGCCTGCTGTGGTAGACGTAGAGCACGGCTCGCAGGACGCGTCCCTCGGCGGCCAGGCCTGTTCCCGACAGCCGCTTGCGGGCGAAGTGGCACCGCCGCCGCAGCGCCGGGAGACACCTCACTGCGGGCGGGAGACAGGCGCCGCCTCAGCGCCTGCTGCCGCCCCAACGGTCCCACCCTCCCGCGGCCGGCAAGCGCCCACCGACCGACCAAACACCAGCGTCCCACACGGCGCGACCAAAAGCGGCTTAAAACGCCTCCCAGCCCCTCCCGGACCCGCGCCCCAGCCCGGCCCGGCTCCCGGCGCCAGGGACCTCCAGGGTGGTTGGCCGCCAGAGCCACGGTCGCGCTGCTCGCGGGCCACGGCACATCCAGCCGGTTCCACGCCGCCTCAGGCGCCGCCATCTTCCCCAGTGCGAGGGCGGTGCTGCGCAGGGCAGGAGAGAGGCCGATCGCGGGCGGGACTATGCTGGGGCGGGGGGGTAGCGCAGACCGGACTAAGTCCCCGCGGCGGGGGTGCAGGCTGCTGGGGTCGCTAGTGCGCTATCCACCCCTTCCCCACACAGCCTGCCTCGGATGCTGCTGGGTGCTTGGCACCCCCGAGCCGCGGAAGGGAAGGTCCTGGGATTCCCTAGCTACCCGTGGCCGCGGGGAGCTCCGGGCCTCCCGCCGGGCAGAACCGAAGGCAGCCCGGCCCCGCGGCTCGGCAGGCCCCTATGCTGCAGGGAGGTGTGGGAAAGCCTCTTTTCAGGGGCCCGGCCAAGCAGGATGGCCAGGCTGATGCCTGGGTAGTGTAAAGGCCATGGGGCGCCCCAAAGAACACGGCCAGCTGTGAGGCCCCCGGCCGTGCTGGGATGTGTTTCCTGTGAGCATCCACTATATGGTGCAGTGACACCCAAGCACCGTGCCCTGGACACCTTGCCAAGTCCTGGGGCCTGACTCTCACATGCTGCATTCCCAAAATGCTGTAGGTTGGAAAGGAAAGAAATATGGGTGTAATTCACACACATTTTAGACCTCACAGTTCTTCAGCGTCTGCTTCAGGAGTTTGGACCATTCAGAAGCAGCTGAGGTCCCCCACCATGCGCTGAAGGGACTGTGGCAGCAAGAGTTCTTCAGGGCGTGACTCCTGTCGCACACCATGCAACTGTCCCCTCCCATCACACACACATTGAGCCCAAAGTGCAAAAGAAGCTGGGTATCTTACTTCACACCAGTAGTAATTTGTATCAGCATTTTGAACAAGGAAGGGCCTTGCTGTCTTTACAATGGGTACTCACCTGGCCTTCTAGGTCCTTGCCTGTGTTGCTTCTAGACCCAGCTGTTAGGCTTTGCTGTGGCAGGGCTAAAGGGTCAAGGCCTGTCAGGAGTGGGACCTGTGGTGGATGCAGGAACCCTATGAAGTTGATTGCTGTAAATGTATTAGAGCTCCCAGAATAGTTTCCCATCAATAGGATTAAATTTTTGTGGTCTACTTTGAGATCTTCTCCCATGAATGTAAGACATTATCTCCTGCTTCCTCCCTTCTCTGAAGTTAAATGTACTCTTCTTACTTGCCAACATTGGTATTCCAATTAATATCTTTGTTAGAAACAGTGAAGATAAATTGAGCATGATTTTTGTACGTCCTTCTCTTTAGATTTTATTTTGTTGTGTACTTTCTGTTTTCTTTCAAGGAGCCTCATATAAATACAGATTAAAGTGGTGTCCCTTTAAAAAGATACAGCAAAATTGGCACTAATGATCACACCTGGAGGGAAGAGAGGCGAGAGCAAACCAGGAGGCAGAACTGATAAAAGGCTGCTAGGAGGAGTTGCCTGTCCTGGAAAGGGGGTGTTAAGCTCTCTGGGCTCAGAGTGGAGATGAGAGGTAAAGGTAAAAATGGAGTCTCCACGGTGTGAGCAGAGGATGACAAAGGTCTCTCTAAGTGAGATTCTGAGGTGTTTTGAACATCCTATTAGTGAGGAGCAAGCCTGGGCTGTTTGCTTTCAGTGTTGCCGTAAGATAGAGCAGTTGGCTCAGGGGCTGTGTCCACCTGTCCATTCTGTATTGGTAAAAGGTTCTGGAAGCATCTTTATCCATGCTGATGGTACTGCTTCCTTCAAGGTGTACCACAAGTCTGGTAAGAGCTGTGGATGTCTGGTAGCTGTGGATGCTAAGGGCTGTTGCTATAACAGGCTGAAACATGAGGAAATTTTATTGCCCTCCTCCTCTGTCTCTCTGTATGGTGTTGTGAAGCTATTCTGCTGCCTAGAGTTCATTTCAAAGGACAGTAGATGAGTGGTAACAGAGACACATGGCCTGCTAATTTTTCTAATAGTGTTCTAGCCAATCATTTGGTTCTAGGGAATAGCTGGGATGAAAGTTTGTTACCACTTATGTTATTTGAAATTAATAGTCTGGGGCTTTATTGTATGACCTGCTCTGTTCATCTTCCAATGTATGGTTCCTTTGTTATAGTAACTCTTACGACAGATTTATGATTGACAATTTCCCTTTTTTTGTCACTATGTGTAGCCAGCAAGTAGCAACAAGCTTGTCTTGTGTGCTGCTTGGTTGACTGCAGCAGAAGTCAATGCTAGGCTAACTCTTCAGGGACAAGAGTGGGTAATAAAGAAAGAAGACAAAGATCCAGTGCCTTCCTTGTGGTTAGATATCTATTGGCAAACAGAAAAAAAGTACTCGGCAGCAGTTAGTTTGGGGCTAATGCTCACAATAAGAAGAGTAGTGTGTGTTGCTTTCCGCAGTCCCCAAACATAAGTCTACTTTCCACAGATGGGATTGACTTTGTCAGAGGGGCTTGTTTTCTTATTGCTGAGACTTCTTCCAGTTTCTCTCTCAAAAGGGATTCTAAAGAGCTGTTTGCCAATGACTATGGCAGTTACCTTTCTTTCTATGATTTCTATGATTCCCTTCTTTTTTTCCTCTTTCAGATGTTGGCAGCATTCAGCAGTCAGAGGACAAGGTAAGCCTGTGTATTCAGCTTATGTGTGCAGACATAATCCTGCTGTGGTAGAAGGCCAGCTCAGGAGATGCAGATATCTCTGGAAACTATCAAGAAGCTTAAATTTGCTGTTCCCTGTGAGAATGACTCTGCCCCCTGAAATCTGGAAAATGAAACAAAATGATAGGACTGAGCTCAAGTAGACAATGAGACTGGGAAGCAATGTGCACAGATGCTGCCTACTTGTCAATAACAGATAGCTTAGAGGTGCTAGGTAAGGCCATATCAAAATCTCAAACCAGCTTATTTAGTGAGTACCTTAGGCTATTTGTGAGCATCTAGCTGCCTTTTGGGCCCCTCTCTTCCTGAGAGATGTGCACAGCCCTGAGCAACAGAGTAGGGTCTGTGTGCACGGCTGGGAAGTGAGAGCTGTGAAGTTCTCGGCAATGCTTTGTGTTGCACTGCTGCTTTGGTCTCTGTCTGCAGCTGTTGGAGTACTTGGGAGTGGTGATCTATGAAGCCCTGGACTGGGGAATTGACAGCCAAGTGGAGAGAGAGCTGAGTGATCCTTTGGAGAAACTCTTGTGCCTCATGTTGAAACTGGATGATGAGGCAATGAAACCACCTCTCACCCTGCAGGATGTTATCAAGGTCTCCTTCTTCACACTTAGTCAATATAGCAGCTTTAGAGGAGCTAATGGAACAATGCTGTTAACCGAGGGGCAAGACAGTTTCTGGGAAAAAGCTGGGTAGTCTGTTGGGGGACACAGAGCATGTGGCTTTTGCACCAGAGTGAAAAAGCAAAGCCATCTTAGGTGTGTGCAGGTGCTTATGGAAAAGAATTAAGAAGGGAGAGTGAGCGTGGCTCTCACACAGCTGTGTCTATGGAGTGCTTCTGTACATAGTCCCCAAATTTGATACCTAGAAGACTATGGATATTGAAAAAAGTCACTCATCTGTAGTATTCTGTTTCTGCAAAAGCTGTCATTTCAATGTATCAACTCAGTGTTTTCCTCTCAACCATAGTTTAAAAGTATGAGAAACTTACTGTCCTTCAGCCTGATTGGGTCAGGGGAAAAGAGGGCAAGTGACTCCACCTGCTATGGGATTTTTTTGTGCTTTGCCTGTACTGGAAGCTTTCCTTTTCAGGTACTTATTTAAAAGCACACCTTATTGAGAACAAGATACAGAAATTATACAGCTACTTGCATTATTGTCCATGTAAGATGGGCACCTTGCCTCTTTATTTCTCTGCATCCGCAACACAGGGGGGGAAGATTCAAAGGCGCTGTGAGGAAGATGGTTTTGGTTTTTAACTGTGGGTTGAGAAAAGTGAATCTTGCATTATTCAAGATCACTTTTAAATAGCTGTACTTATTTCAGGCCTGTGAGGAGCACTTGTCCAAGCCATCTGAGGCTATCAACTATTATGAAATGACCTGTAGGAGCCTGTTTACTGAATACATGGAACTTCAGAAGCTTGTGACCGTCATCCAGAACTCCAAAGAGGTACCTTTGAGATCACCCCTTAGCTACTGTTCCCTCTACCTTCACACACTTTAGTTCTAAAGTAACTTTCCCATTCCACTAGAAATGGAGTACCTAGCTGAAAGTCTATTTTCATGGTGTGAAAGACTGCTGTCTCTGCACCATATTGGTAATCTATTGTAGCTTTTGAAAGTTTGGCTGGTTGGGTCTTCTAGGTTTTTAAGATTAGCATTAGTAATTTATACGGGATAGATAGGAAATCACCGAACAGTGTAAGGTAATGACCTCACGTGCTTGCTTCTCAGAGCCTGAGAAAAATGGATGTGGAAGATTTGGTGGAAAATCCCCTTCAGAAGAAGGAAAAACACTGGGTAAGGGATTTCATTTCTTCATTATAGGAGACTTTTTAATATTTTTTTCCTACCTTGGCTCTCTGAGGTTTTCCATTGACTCTTCTATGAAAAGTAGAGCTTGACCACAGACAAAACTTCTTAGTTTGTTCAAGAGCATAAAATAGTTAAAGGCTTGTTTGCAAAAGAAGTTTGGAGGTGAACTTGAAGTTAAACTATTTTGTGTTAACCTCATGCGGATATTCTACACAAAGATTGTCTTTGTGGTTCAACTTAAACCACTTCTAAAAATGAAGCTGGAGGCAGTCTTTGGACTAAGTGTCCACAAGTAGTTACTCAGGCTGTTTCTTCCTGCAAATGAGCCCCAAATTCCAGTTCTTGGCAGGAACAGACACCTGCCAAAAGCAATCTGTTCCTTTCTTGCAGCTCAACTAAAAACTCCCAGAAAACTGGTCTGTTGGTGATAGTATATGGTAGTTGGTGGACTAGTTCACTCTTACTATGTGGGTCTGTGCTGGTTCAGCACTGGAGGGGGACTGAAGGCCAGTAGCTCTGTCCATCTTTGTGGTTGTGCAGCCCCAGCAGCTCAAAGAGTGAAGGAGGGTGAGGTTGGAGATGTAGCTCCTATCTTCTGCTTGCTGCCTTTCTTGCCTTTCCATTGTGTCCTTCCATAGATCTTGGCTTGTGTATTTGGGGAAGAGAAAGCAACTTATTCTGCTCTTTTCAAGGCCCTACACAGTCAGGGCTCAACCAGAAACAAATAGCTCTTCTGGCTGGAGCTCTGCCCAGCATAAACAAATGCACTGTAGTCTGGACTCTGTGGAGACAAACGGCAAACCCCGAGAGACTTGTGGACTCGCTCCCTTTGTCTAAATAACACTTGCTTTGAAGCATGCTCAAACTATTCGTATGAAAATGTTTGTGAAATGTGTGTTTGGGCATATTCTCAATTTTGTGATCTATTAAAATAAACTGGCAAGCTATCTCAAACCACAAACTCATCAACTGTTACAGCTCATTTCTGCAGGGAATACATGAATAAATACATGGGCTTTGCCGTGTGGCCTGAAGGCCAGTGTATTTGGCCTCTGCTCCTTCAGGAGACGTGAATTCCAAAAGCAGGATGTCTGTTGCAGATCTTCTGCCTCTAGTTTCCAAGTCCTTAAGCGCCAGTCGATTGCATTGCTCTGACAAACTCTTGAGTTTAAAATAACCAGGATGCTAACTTCACTGGGATCCCACAGATAAGAGCTGATGCCTTGAGTGGTGCCAAGCAGCTAATGCCCACTATGGATCACACTTTTTCGTGTTGACTGCCACAAAACAGGCCTTCTGAAACACAGACTATATAGCCTGATAGCAGGCAGGGTTGGACAGTTTCAGCAGAGCTTATTTGTACAAGTTACAAGACAACCTTGAAATCTAAGCAGCTGAGAGCTCTTAGGAACACAACTGTCTTACCCCTCATCTGTTGAAGTGAATGCAATGGGTCTGGACTGATGCAGCATTTAGTATTGTACAGGCAGGGGAAGTTTGTGGTGTTTGGCAATACATGGGATGGCCCAAGTAGAATAATTGCAGTGATCCAGTCAATAGGGAAAGAAGTATGAAGGGTAATGATGTTAGCTACATCTGAAAAATGTTTTGGGTGTACAAGTTGCTCTAAAATGGCCAGCTGAAGGCAATTCTTTTACCAAAACTAATGTGGCATGTTACAGTACAGAGGTCTCTCTAAAGGTCAAATCTTTTGGTCAAGTTCTGTCATGTGAAATACAGCTCAAAGTGCTAATGGCTCATGATAAGCTGCTTCAGAGGTATCTTGTACTGATCAGTTTACCCAGAGACTTTTGTGTGCTGTCCTACATAGTACATAGCCTAAGAGATATGGCTAGGATATGGTCACTCTGTGACAGTTCTAATTCTCCGGACTTGAGGTGTGACTGTACCAAAGCCAGGCAAAAACAATCCAACAAAACAAAAAATCAGTCTCCTTGAGGGCACCCATCAGTCAGTTGGTCCATTACAATGTTGTCTAAACATGCTATTGAGTTGATTTTTTTTTTTCTTCCTGTCTTTAACTCTTGTTGGTTTATACTGCATGCCTGAGCATCCTCAGATATTAATATAGGAACAGGATGAGCAGAGTTATCAGCTTGTGTGTCCAGGCTGAAACTGCTAACATGCCACTGGGAAGGTTAAAGTATGAGATACTTTTTCCCTTGTCTTCCTCTCTCCCCCGCCCCGAGTGGGCCCTGCAACCCTTGGTTGAATCTTTCTGGTTGGAAGATACCTTTAAGATCATCAAGTCCAACCCTTATCCCCGCACTTCCAGGTTTGTGAAAGTTCAGAGTATTTTAATGGTAAGATTTGGGATTTCATTCCCAGTGTTTTGTAGGATCTGATAACATGAAAAAGCTCTGGCACCTGGAGCACTTGCAGCAAGGTAGGTATTCAAGAAAATGGGCCTAGATACCTGTCAGCAGAAGTTTCATTTTGCTGAAGTACGCTTATAAAGATAATGACAACATTTGGGAATGAGCTTGGTGAATCAAATCCCTTATTGTAAAATAACTTCTGCAGAGAAGCAATCCTCTGCTCTGATACTGTGCTCTGATCCAGAAGGGAGTTGAAAGGGGTGTTGAGGACACATTTCCATGTTTCTGAATTACTTCAGTTGCTAGGTGTGCTCTATGTGGAGGGAGGGGATGCTACTCCATGTTTTCTAGCCAGCTGTTGACTTGGCCCTCACTGGTTTCTCTGAGGCATCTCTGTGGCCAAACATCATCCGGGAACTGCAGAATGGTGTGAGGCTGCGGAAGGCCACTGAACGACCACAGCGTCACTTGCCTCCAAAAAAACGTGTCTGCTCTCCCTATGAGTTACTTTTGGATGATATTCAGCACAAGAGATACACCCTTCGGAAGGTAAGTGACTAGGGTCAATGAAGGGGGCCTACATGAAGGCAGGGGAAGGTCTATTCAAAAGGCTTTGCAATGATAGGACAAGGAGCAATGGTTTTAAGTTAGGAAAGGATAGGTTTGGACTGGATATTAGAAAAAAGTTCTTTAACCTGAGGGTGATAGACCACTGGAATGGGCTGCCCAGAGAGGTGGTGGAGGCCCCATCCCTGAAGTCATTCAAGTCAGGCTTGACGGGGCTCTGAGCAACCTGCCCTAGGTAGAGATGTCCCTACTTGTGTAGGGAGGTTGGACCAGATGACCTCTAGAGGTCCCTTCTAGACCAAAGCATTCTATGGTTCTATGAACAACTTTTCAACCATCTGCTCTACCTCATTTCTAAGCAGTATTTGGTGAGATCTCTTCTCCAAAAGCTTGTCTTTCTCAAAAGTGTTTCCAGAAGTCTCTGGGTCTCCCCCCCAGCTGCCGTTCAGGATTAGATCACCCTGTTTGTCCCCTCAAGTGCTTAATTTCCAGTAACTTTTTAAGTCGGGGTAGCCATGCTTTTATGAAGCTGGATGGTAAACTTTTTCTCCTTCCACGGTCAGCCGTTCCCCTCCCCGGAGCAATTCCAGTGCCTTGCACACAGAAGTTTCATGAAACAGTCCCCTGCCTGCTTATGCTTCCCACCTTGGATATTTGTGTTCTCTCAGGCTCTTTGAGCTGAGCTTTGCCTGGCATCTCTTACCGGTTTCTTTGCCTTCCCAGATGGTGTGGGATGTATGCAAGAGCAAAAGCACTTCTGAGCAAGTCCTTTCCTCCTCCTCAGGCAGAGGCCCCTAGGCAGTGTAGATGAGCTACTGCAGGAGTTCAGTCAGGGTAAAAAAATAAAAAAAGCTCAGCCCCTTCTAGGGACAGCTGCTGCACTGATTCAAGTGGCAGGGGCTTCCAACAGTGTGGATGGTTGGTGAAGATGACCAGATACAAAAATGTCTGGGGTGTCGGTGTCTCTAAAGGCTTATGATGTTGTTTGCTTGCTGCAGCTTGAGCTGGGAATGATGAGTAGATCTAAAACATTGGCATAAAGCTTTGTGGCATTGGCATGCTTTGCAAACAGACGTCTTGGCAGAAGATGAGACACAAGTCTACTTGTAATAAAGAGTGATATTTTAAAAAGTAAAAACTTTACATACCACAGTAGACATCAGGGTTATATTTTTTTCTCCTTGCTGGTGCTGCTAAAGTGAAAGGGGTTTAAAAGCCTCAGCTAAACCATGCACCTCTATAAAAACCCAGCTCTTGCTTGTTTTGACTGTGGCTCCAACCTTCAAATAAAATTATGACATTTCTCTGGAGATATCTTGATTGATATATAAATGAATAGTAGTGAAAAGGAGACAATACATCGTAACTACTTGTGTTCTTGCAATATACTGTGCAGTACAGAACTGTAACTGAAGGTGGCAGGATGAACTGAGTCTTGATTTTGATTTTTTTCTTTTTTCCTGTGGTCAATGAGAAGCACAAACATGTTTGAAGAGTAGTAGTCAGAAATGGTAGAAGAAAGCATAGAGTGCTTCTGCTTAGGTATTTGTGAAGGCTCTTAAACGAGGATTTCCCCATCTGCAAAGCTTTTTTAAAGCTTTTTTAGCAAACAGTGATCTAATTTGCAAATGAATGAAAACACAGCTAGTGTGGGAAGCTGTAGTGCTGTTCTACCTGCACTCCCACGTGTTTTGAAGTTGTACACACAGGAAAGTAAATGGCATAGCCTCAAAGTAAGAATAAGTGAACTAGGCAGCTGAAAACATGCACGTGTAACTTGACTTTTTTGTTAGTTGCTCCTATTCAGCAAGCACAGAGCTTGGTAAGAGAGACAGTCTGCCTCCCGGGAATACCTGCCCTGCAATTCTATCTTGCTATTGTTCCTAGTTTGTGTAGGGCTGTAAGTTAGTCTCTGTGAGTCGAGCTTACGCATACAGCTGCCTGCTGCTACAGTTCTTGTTAGTCTTGTTAACCCATTCAATTACTCTCCTCCCTGGAACTGAGTTCTGACTGACGAATGAGATGTGACCATGATGTTTGTCTGGATCACTCCTGACATTCAAATACTAAATACTAAAACTTTTTCTAGAGGCTTCTCAGGCCAGTTCACGTGCTGCTGGGGCTAGAAGGCATATGCTTCTTGTGCAAGCCTCAAACGCCTGTGCAGCATTTCTGATTGCATCTAGCTTGCCACAGGCAAATTTGTCTCTACCAAAGCCCCACGTAAGTAAACCTCATCATTCTACGTTTCCCAAGTCAGTTGTGTTCTGCCTTCCTCACTTCCCCCATTCCCAAATCCTGACTTTCCTTACCCACTGTGCCACTGAATGGGAGGGTGTACCTGGAGTACAGAAAGAACTGTTGCTTAAGCATCCTTTCTGCTCTTTCAGGTGACCATCGAGCAAAAATACAGGACCCCCAAAGCTGATGTACCTGCTTCCAGGCCTCATCTAAAGCCTGTAGGTGACCTGGTGCTGCATTTAATGATAGAATAAGATGACACTGAAGTTGACAGGACAGTTTCTAGGAATATAGAGCTAACATCTTAGCTACTGGTTTGGATTTGTGAGGGGGATATGTTAACCATACTTAACTTTTGCGCAGAGCCTCCTGCCAAAACATGGAGTTAGGAAAATGAGGTGACAACTTCATAGAAGAAACATGATCAATCTCCCTACTTCCTCTACTGCTCCTTCCATTTGGAACATTTTGTGGTCCTGAAAGTACTCCTGGAGTTCTTGGTTTCAAATTTGAGAGTTGTTGAAGTATCTATTGTATGTATTATCTAAAGGTTTTCTTATGCGTGTCTGGTATGCAGGGCTGAGTGTCCTTTTGAGTGAGAGACACTTGTAAAAGAGTGGCATTGCTGAAAGAATAGTTCTATCACCACTGGTCTCTGTGCTTTACCCACTGGCTTTTTCCGGTGCTATGCTTTGCCTGCAGGTTCAGGAGAGGAAACTGAAAGAGCGTGTGCCATTGGAGTACAGCTGGCATGAACAGCTCATGGAAGCAATAAGAAGACCACAGAAGCTTCAGTCACCAGCAGCAAGGGAAAATGGGAGCAGATGCAAAGGTGCTTGTTACAAAGTGACCTATCAATCATGCAAGTAGAGTCAGTGTTGACTAAAAAGAATGGATGGCCTTTGAAATGAAAGCCCACTTATCTTTTCCATAGCATGTATAACACAAGGGAGATGGGAATGCAAATTTCTTGTGAGAGGTGGTATGGCATAAAAATAATTCTTTCTACAAACTCTGTGGATTATTAAGACTCAAAAGGTGTTTCAACACTTTTAAATAGATGTTCAAATTTGTCTTGTCTACTAAGTGAGAGAACAGGATTATGACCATTACCTAAAGCTAAGAGAACTTGTAACTACCAGGAAAAAGTCTGATCCAATATAAAATTCTGATGTATGAGTATTGAATCTGTCATTTTCTTGGCACAGCACAGTTATCTTATCTTGTCTGTGTGTATAGGATATTTTTGTTTCCCTTCTCCCCTACAGAAATGCTTGTGACACCAAATATTGCCTTGAAATCTCCAAGTGATTGTTTCTTAACTCTTCAAGAAGCCAGTACCAATTTTAAAATTGTCAACACTACAACACAGCAGCTAAGACTAAGAGTTCAGGTAAGGCTTTAGATGAAAGGACTCTGTAGAGGCACAAGTATTTCAGGCATTGCATCTGTACAGACACATAGTCTGGAATGTCAGGCTCAAACCCTAGTGTGAGCAATCTTGTATCTCAAAAGTGAACAAATGTAGTACTGAAGTACTTCACTGAAGTCCTTTCCTCTGTAGAGGCTCATACCATATTCATAAAATCATGGCATACCATGTTGGAAGGGACATCAAAGATCATCTGGTCCAATATTTAATCACTTTTGGTGGCATGACTGCAGCCTATAGAACCACGGTCTGCTCTGGTCTCAGAACTAGATCCTGCAGAAGTTTTAATATGCATGGGAGTTTGGCCAATATGGGCCAGAGCTGTTTCCACTCTTACCCCACTGCGAGGTATTTGACGCTGGATGTATTGATGTATTTGCATTTCATATGATAGGTGAGCTTGTGGAAGGAAACCTTAATGATTTACTTTCAGGAAGGGCCTCCACTGTTGAATTCCTGCTCTCCTGCCTGTGGATCAATTTGGGGAGCATCATTCTTCAATAAACCATGATACATAATCTTTGATTTCTTTAACTCCTAGATTGATCATGAAAACCTTGAGAGCTTGGTTCTGGGGTTCAGTCTGAACATACTCAAAAATTCTGTGGAACGGAACCTAAGGCTTAACACATCATATCTAGCACAGGCAAACTGGAATCTGTTTACAGAAAACATTCCTGTCTGAAATGCATTTTCTTAACTGAAGAAAACAGATATGAGTTAATAAAAGCAGAAAATCTTAGCTATATTTGCACAAGTCTGTGCTACTTCTAGGAATGCTCAGTATTTGAGAACCCAGTGGTTGATGTAATTTTGCTCAACTAGAAGGACCTTACAGGGAGACTGATATAATAAAATTTTTCTGCTTTTCTAGAGAAGCTAGAAACAATGCTGTTGCACTGGGTTTGAGTTAGATTAGTGGACCATGATCTCTTGAACTGTCCTCTTGCTGCATGTGAGATGGAGCCCAGAAAATGGTTCCAATGTACTCAGAGTTGTATAGGGAGGATTTTATGAAGCTGGTTCCTGAAGAGATGGAACTTTGGGACTGGTAGCCACATTGAACTTGGGTGAGAGACACAACAGTTGAATTTTAAATTTTACTACCTTGTCTGGAGCTCTCTGATTGTGGGAAATTAACCTGCTATAATCTTGTTATACAAAGTGACTAAATGTACCAGGCTGAGCCTTTCTGGCCAATCCTGGGTATCTTGGGTTTTGTTTAGCAGCAGCACCCCTAAGGGAGTGGGGCTTGATGTCTCTTGTATACAGCTTAAGAACATCCTGTCCTCTGATCTACAGGAAACCACTCCCAAGCTCCCTTCCAGCACCTGGCTTGCTTCAGTCAGGTCATCAGTAGTATGCTGCAACAGCACAGGTCAGTGTACTTCTAGCTGCACATCTAAAGCAGGTGACAGTCAGTAGCCTGCTGGCTTCCCAAAGCCTTAGGTTGGGCTCACTCTGCACTGTCTCTCTGATTATCTGAAGACACTTTACAGGAGAAGCTTACACTAAGTGATGAGCCTGGGGAGGTCCACTTAGAAAACCATTCCTCTGCGGCTGATTGAAGCTTGTATACTCTTGCAGCTTCAAAACAATAGCATGTCCCCAAAAGCCTAACTGAAATTCACAGGAAAAGCTAAATGAGCGTTTTGAATGTTCACGTATGAAGTGCACCTCTTGATTTTATTAAAATAAATGGTGCTAATGAAGTGTCATCACTGCTTACTGACAAGCCTAATTACTGCAGCCTCTGCTTTTTGTGATCTGAGCTGATGGCAGTTGAAGGAGAGAGATAGAAGCCTTGCAACCTTCAGAAGGCAGTGTAGTCCTCACAGTGTTCAGCTTTTGCAGTAAATACCTAGAAGCTGCCAGCTGGATTACTGTACCCTAAAACTTTCTCCTCCTATCCAGGTTTTGCTGCAAATTGCACGTGGCCTCCCATAAGCGCACCCACACCAGGAGGAATTAGACCTAATTGTTTCCCGAGTGTTGGCCAACAGCAGCCGCCTCCTTGCAGAGGAAGGTCCAAATCATTAGAAAGAAACCTTCAAAGCAAGGAACTTGTAAGTCTAGCATGTCAGCTAGCAAGTCTGGTCTGATAGATCTGGTAATGACCAGAGCTTGCACCTTGTTGATCCTTATGCGAGCAGTAAACATGTTCTGTTGTTTTTTTTTAATCTTGGGCTGTATTGTGCATTGATTTTAAGTTGGGGTATTATTCTCTTCTTGGAGACAGCTTAAGAGAAGACTGGATGCTGTACTGTCCTTGTGAAGGCTTCCCAGTTTGAATGCCAAGATGTTAATTTGTTCCTCATACAAAAAGAGAAACATACCATTGCCTTCCTTGAAAGTGTCCATCAAGGCTTTCTCTAGCAGACTGTAGTTGGCAGTGGGACTGTCCTATTTTCTCCATCCTCCCTCATTCTTTCTAGCTTCTGATGCATTTTCATACACCCTTTAGGCTGCAGTAAAGGGAACAAGTGGTTGACAAAATCTAGATAGCACAACATCAGTGAATTTTAAATGTATATGGTACTGAAGTCCATATACATCATGGGCTCTGAATGAATTTTGTGGAAACAATGCTGAATTTTTGTGTGCTGCTGTGCAACTGTCTGAATCATGGCCTCACCCTGATCTGCACTGATGAGGTGTGCTGCTTCCTTTGGTATCCCTCTCTGCCCCACCCCTTGCAAGTATCTAAACTGACCATAACTCTGTGTGACTTCTTTGTTCAGCAGTGTGGTGGGGGATGCAGGTGGGTTGGGCTCTCCACCTGGGGATAAAAGCACTGTTGTCTCTGACCACCAGACCATAGCTGCCATTTGTGGGGGGCCAGTGGGTCTTGGGAAAGAGAAACCGCAAGAGTGTTGTGCTGTGGAAAGGGATCCTGTATGGAGGAGGGGCCAGGGTGCCATCTCTGCTGTAGTCTGTACCAAGGGCCAGAACTCCTAGAGACTGGCTCTGGAGGTGGTATTAACTACAGTGGTGACTGAAGGACCTGCTTCCCTAATGAGGTGTCAAGAAGCTGCTTGAAAACTGTAGCAACCACTAAAACCCACCCCGTAGTTTCTCTGCTAGTATTTTCAAAGAATCAGCTGATACTCCCTGTCACTGGCAAAACCAAATTTTGGGGACGAATGCTCCTGAGCCTTTTGGGACCCAGTTTTGAGGATGATCTCCTCAAATATCTACTTCAGCTTACTCTGATGCTTAGCTTCTGTCTTGATAGGACTGTCCATTTCCAACTGAGTGGCCATCACCAACCATTGCTGAGCTGATTGGAACCAGATATACAATGATGGTGTTGGAAGGGCAGCACTTCTTCCAAGAAGGTAGTGATGGTGTTTTTCCAAGAGCAAAGGTATGTTTCCTCTCCTTCTCTTTGAGCTGTCCTTGCCTTTTCAAAAACTCACTGCTTCATGGCCCTTGGTGCTGAACTGCTGAGGTGCTCTGCCTTAACTTTTACCTATGCTGTTTGGCCCTATGCTGTAAAAATCTTTTAATACTTGTACGGTCATGGCTTCTTCTCAACTGCTGGCTTATTCACCAAGTGTCCCTTAAAGAGGGTGTTGAAACCAGCCCCTCTAGAGCAGATGTTGTGACTACAAGCCCTTTGCCATACAGATGCAAGGAAGTCTGTGCTACTTGGTTTTAGGGGTCACCTTCTTGCCCTCACTTATTTAGCAGTATAGACAGAGTCCAAGGGCTCTACTAGCAGAGCTATTCTACTTCCACATTGTCTGATGCTTCTGAGGCTGAATCCTTGTTTTCTTCTCACCTTACTTACCAACCCTGCTTTATCTTGCCTGCTCTCTGCCTATTCTAAAATGGCATTCTTACCCCCTTTGTGTTTTTGCTGAAGTTTTTTTAGTTTTTTCTTTTTTTTCTTAGCTCTCTTTCTCAAGATAATATCACTTCTGACTGCCAGCTGTGTATGAATGTGTTCTTTCTTTTTCTTATAAAGTTCAAGCGACTCATCAGCTTCCTTATGACTCATTTTTTTGCTTCAGGATTGGATTCAAATTTGCCCTGACTTAATCTCTTTGGGATTGTTTCAGTCTACCTCAAAGAATGTCTCTCTTCTTCCCTCTCTCTTAACTAGCTACTGTTACACTCTTGCACAATACAGCTATTGTTTGCTCAAGAGCCTTTTTTAAAACTCCTGTTGTCTGGCAGCTGACCCAAACCTCTGCATCATAAAAACACTGGCCTACAAGTAAGACTATTTTGCCTTTTTAGCTTTTAATTTCTGTCTTTGCTATCCTTTATTAGACCTCTGTTGTATGTGGATCTAAAGCCTTTGGAATGTTGGTTTATGTGCTTGCTCTTTGGTAGGCAGCAGGTATTGTTGGCACAAAGACATTTCTCAGTTGCATTCACAAGTAACTTGCCTTTCCACAGATCTGTTTCAGCTGCCATAAGCAGATGTTTCTTAAGTGGCCCTACAGCTGTTACCTCTGCAGCAGGTGAGCTGGTACAAAAGGACTGAATAAGGAAAGAGAAGAGTGAAAGAGCAGTAATGAAAATACTCAGCATTCAAAGAGTTGCAGTACAGGACAGAACAGGTTGCTGAGCCCTTCAGTTCTGCCTTACTGTACAAGCCAGGCTAAAGTGTCTACAGCTGCAGAGGATATGAAAAAAACCCCTTGCCTCTGAAGTGGTAACTCAATTTTAACTCTTAGTTTAGGCTAGCAATAACCAGATTTACTATGTAAATATTAGATTCAATTTCTCTGAGATCACTCTCTGCATTTTGCTCTAAAGGTTTTATTTAATGTCAGTCAAGGGCCTGAGCAGGTTCTGGGAGAGACTCTTTAGCAGGATCTTCTGTTGAGAACTGCAAAAGTAAATTCCAGACCCTGTGACTGGGAAAGGAGTTGGACCTACTTCTATCCACTTATTTGTCAGAGGTTTTCTGTTCATGAGAGGAAGAGAGGAACTTCAGGCTCATTAAGGCTCATTTAAATCTATTTGAAGCTGTGGTGAAGCACTGAATTGATTACCAGCAACAAGTAAACAACCACTGAGAATTGAGTAACTGTCTGGTGCTAGTGCTGCGTGAAAAGTAATGGAAATTTGCAGATAAAGCCTTCAAGCTATGGATGCTGCCACAGTTCAGATGATTTAAACAAGGATAAATAGGAGGGTTGGCAAACTGAGTAAGCGAGTTCTAAGCTTGCTTGCTTTGCCATCAAGTGATTGTGTCACAGTCACAAATTAAGACTTACTTGGAAAAGTCACCCTTAGCTATCACATTGGTATCTGCTGAGATTTACTTAAATGATAATTCTGGGAACTTTTTTCCTCTTAGCATTGTCTGCTGTAACTGCTGCATCAAGGCAAGTCTAGTTTTTACAATAGCATATGAGTTTTTTACACTGTGTTTTCCCTGCACCTCACCTAGTCACAGGAAGCTTTCCTTCATTCCACTGATACCTCAAATCTACCCTCTGTCTTGTTTCTAAGAAAATAGAAGGAATATTGCAAGGTGCAAAAGCAGCCAGGGTGCCACAGACATCTCTTATCATGCTTGACTAAAACAACTCTGGTTCCTCTTTCTTTCACCCTTTGTAAAGTGTCTGGGGTTACTTTATTTATACAGGGGCCAGAAAGTTCACTGTATTAATGTCTATCTTATAAGTGCACCAATAAATTAATTCCATGCCATGCAGATTTTCCTGATGAGGAGGATGTGTTTCCCTAAGAACTCAGGCGACTTGTGTTGTGATTCTAGATGTCCATGCCCTTCAGAACATGTGTACATCTTCCACTTCACTTCCTAAAACTTTTGAGACTCTCCAGAGAAGAGGAACCAGCTACTCAAGAGCAAAAGAGCTCAGAATTGCTGCATGAATTAGAGCACTGGGAATGTTTTGGGTAAGCTGGGGACAGCTGGTAAGCTGTTCTGTTTTTACCTTGAAAGGTGTTACCAGTTACTTGTATAAGCAAACCTACAAACATGCAGAGAGCCTTATTTAGTACTATGATGGTTGGCTGAATGTTATGCTGAATTACTGTTTAAGGCACTGGTTTAACTAGTCCACAGTTCTCTGGAAGTATTGTGGATTTTAGATGACCAAAAGGGAGGACATGTAGTTGCTTTGAAATGCTTTTTAGCTGTCAGGTTTCTGACATGGATTCAGAAGTGTCCATATTAGCCCAGACATAGAAGGTTCCTTGTGACAGCTTCATTTGTCTGAAGAATTCCAGACCCCATTATATTTTATCTCCCACAGTGGGGATTCTGTCACTACAACCCAGGAGTAGCCCCTTTATCCCTAGGAATAAAATGTGCTAGTGGTTCCTGGTGTAACTGACTGCAGAGTAGTGCCACAAATAGTTTCTCATTCCCACCACATATATACACAGACACTTTTTCCTTTTGTCCCCAGAAAGGGAACTGTTTGAAAAAGATGTTTTGACAGTTCTGGGTGGAAAAGAGAGACCTTGTGGATATGAGTGTAATATCTAGAACTAGAAACGTTCTGTTCTCTCCTTCCCAAATCAGTTATATAGTCTACTGGGGGACCAGGTATCTTTTCTCTCTGAAAACCATTCTTTAATGTAGCTGAAACAGTCACAGTAGTTTCTGGTTCAAAGGCTTATTCTTCGCTTGACAAAAATCAGGAGTAGTGTTCACTACTGAAGTTAACTGTGAGGCAGTGGTTTGGTCTGTCTTATAATGCAGGTGCTGCAGAAGATACCTGAATGACTGTATTACTGCCATACTTCAGGATGGCAAAAAAATATATAATCCTACAGCATAAGGATGTGGCCATAACCTTGGTTCAGCCACAGATAACCATTAGCCCTTTGGCTGAGATACAGTCAACAGAGAAGTGGTGTCAGCCACTGAGGCTGTTCTGGGGCTTAGTAGCCTTCCTAAGGGGAGGTGTCTGCTTTGTTAGCCTCATGTATTTAGCTAAATCACTTAGCAGTGTTGGATCATGCATGAGGGAAGGGTGGAAGAGAACCCATGCTCTCTAACAGAAACCTGGGTCAACTTTCTTGCTCTTCTTTTTCCTTCTCTCACTCCAGTGTACCCATTATTTTGGAACCCCATTGCCTAGCACAGCCTCTGTGCTGTTACACAGGAACCATGGCAGACTGGCTGACTGCAGACATCTGTACCCGATGTGAGCAGTATCTGTTGAACGTGGCTTCCAGTCAACAGCAGAGCATCCGCCTCAGGAGAATTTCCTGGCCTTAAACCAAACTGGAATGACTCTACCATACATTTCTCCTGTCACTTGTTCTGTACCTGAAGTAAGTGAAACAGCTTTATGCACCTACTGACATAAAGGCCTGAAAAAAAAGACCTCCCTGCTGGTTTGTCTAAGCAGGAAGCACAGTTACTATTTATGTATTGTGAAGTATTATAAAGCTTTGTGGTTTTAATTTTGTGTGTGTCTTTGGAGAAAATAAATGTTGAAGCACTATCATGCCTTTAGCATTTCCTTCTTTGCACCTGTGGTTGTCATTTTTCTGTGGCACTGTTTGTGTTCATTGCTGAGCAGACTTTGCCCTATATAATGTGTACAGGGAAACTTTTAATCTAAACCCTTGATTCCTGGGAGGCCTGGAAAGTGGAGCCCTCAGTTCTGTGGTCACATCACCATTACTTCTTCCTGATAACTCACTAAAAAGCCCTTAAAGCTCAGTGCATTGTGTAACGCTGTAGCAATAGCTGTCAGGCAGCTTGCTCAGTCCACTTGCGTAGGAAGCTAGCTCTTGATTTGGGGTTTTGTCTGGGTGCCATCTGTGCTTTGCCACCAGAAATCTCTGGTGCACATCACTGAAGTACCCGGTATCTCTCAATGCTATCATCACCCGAGGTGATTCTTGTTTTGATTATTTCAATCAACCATCTTGATTCGATGTTTGCTCTCGAGAGATTCTTGCTGCTTGCATTGGCATTGCCTTAAACTAAACTGGACTAGACAACATAAGACGTTCTAGAAAAATAGAGAATGCTTTTACAGATTCTTTGTGTGGTTAAAACCAAAAATGGGACATTTGATAGTATGTCTGTTTCTCCCCAGGAGCTGCGTGTATGGAAGGGGTGTAGGTACTCTGGAGCTCTCCCTAGTGTGTTTTGCAGGGCCTGGATAGACAGTGTTGAAGGATATAATGGACTTGTAGTTGGAATGAGTCATGATGAAGAAAATAATGTCTGGGAAGAGCCCATTCTTCTAGAGAAGACAGACATGTTAAAGCTGAGCCCAAGTTCTGCATCCAAACTGCCAGAAGGGTCAATACCTCCAGCTGACTTGCACTGGCCTAACTCTGTTTCCTCTAAACTGCCTGTCTGCAAGCTGATGCCTGCTTGCAGGTTTGGGCAAGCTCTGCAAGTAAATGAATGTGGGGGAAGCTGGAGCTTGTGCTTCTCTTTGGAGCAAGTTCAAGTGCTCCTCTTCCTTCAGTCAATTATGAGGGGTGCAGCCTGCCTGCCCAGGTCCTCTCCTGCATGTGCTAATTGCTGGTGCTGCTGGGAGGCACAGCCATATCAAGCAGGTGGGCTCCTTGCAGGCTGTGGAGATTGGTAGCCAAGCCACAGCTGCGCTTGCTGGCAAGATGGGCACAGCTTGGGGCCGGGGGCATGAGGTACTTTTGGACACTTGCTGAGTGAGGGAAGTTTAAGTAGAGCTAGAAATGAGCTGAGATCAGCCTGTTTTGATTAATATGCAAGCCCAAAATGCTTCTTGGAGCCCATGTGCAAGCAGTAGGGAGAGAATGCTCTGTATGGTACTGAGGTAGATTTCATTTTATCTGGAAAGCTAGGATTTGTCTCTTGCACATGTGCTGTGGTGCCATGTGGGCTCTTTTTAATGGCTTCCTATTTTCTGACCATGGACCACGAGTAGGGTGAGGAAATGCTCTCGCTGCAGAACAAACAGAGCTGGTGTGTGGATGGATGGTAAGGGACAGCCTGACCTTTTGTACCTATCCCTGATCTATCGAGCTGTCAGGAAGACCTGTGCTTCCATCACTTCTCTCTCCTAAGCTACTTGCACTAGGCTCTGAATGGGCTAGTAAAACCTCTGTCCTCTGTACAGGAGTGGCATCTAGTTCTCCTTTAACTCTAGTGTGCAACCATTGCTCCTGACCATGGCAAGCCATGACAGCTTTTGGGGGCACGTTTACTAGAAATGTAGATCTG
This sequence comes from Megaceryle torquata, assembly GCA_024611175.1. Classification (NCBI taxonomy): domain Eukaryota; kingdom Metazoa; phylum Chordata; class Aves; order Coraciiformes; family Cerylidae; genus Megaceryle; species Megaceryle torquata. The sequence goes on from JANIJG010006594.1 coordinate 28,180, forward strand.
TTAAAACAGTCAAAACAGCCTGGTCATCTTCTTTCCCTGGCCAAGGAGAGCCCTTTGGAAGGAGCAGAGACTAGGCCTTACCTGGGAGCCATAGAGTGCAGGGTGGAGGAGACATGAGCACCACACAGGCCCCCTGAAGCCAGGGTGTGGAGTGGGAGACTCTTATGTGGGACAGATCTGGGACCAAGCCTTAAAGGCACCAAAAGCAGTGCTTTCCATGGATGCAGAATTGACTGTGCAAAACTTGTTCAGTTCTGAGCCCCTGAAAGGTGACAGCTTGGAAGAAAGCCTTCTCTCTGTAAGCATACAGCAGTTTTCTAGTCTTTGGTTGGTTATTTTCATCATATGGACCAAAGCTTTCCCTGCTCTTTCTCAGCTGATCCTAGTTATTAGCGTTGTGCTTAGGTGAAACATGCTTTTGCCCATGGGGACCTTCTGGTATGCCCCCACTGCAGAAAGCAGTATGCCTTCAGGCTCTGGTGTTGGGTGCCTTCTACAGCCCTTAGTACCTTATAGCACAGCTGTGATCTTCAGTCCTAGCCCGGGAGTGAATCAAGACTGAAAAATGGGTAAAGGACTAATCAGTACTACAGGTAAGGGCAGGAGCCTGGACACGGGGAGCAGGGGCTGGAGATCCCTCTAGGCGAGCTTACTTCCATCTTATTTCCTCCTTGGGTCAGCTCTGTGGCCACTGATCTTTGAAGCTGGCATGGGACGTGCAGGGCTGAGCTGGGCCACCTTTCATTTCACCATGGAGCCTCTCAGAAGTGACCTGCTGGCTGTGGCGGCTCATCCCAGCTCGGCGCCCAGGAAGGGAAGCGACGAAGCTCCGCAGCCCGCCCTCACACCTGCAGACAGGGCCCTGCTGCGCCGGCGAGGCGGCCTGAGGTGGGAGCGCCGCCCGGGCTCCTCTCGACTCTGGGCTCACCGCCCCTGCGGCCGCCAACGGCCGCCCCGCCAGGGGGCAGCGATGGGCCGCGCTGCTCGCCGGGGCCGGGTCCCGCGGGTCGACAGGCCCCGGCAGGCGGCAGGACGCTGCCGGTGGGGAGCAGGTGGAGGTGCGTGGTAACCCGCAGCGTGCCCGGTGGTGCCGAGTTAAGGGCTCCTTTATTGGCCAGGCCCCATCCTTAGCCACGTCTAAAAGAAAGATGTTTTTACCACACGGATTTCTTTTTATACTTACTTTTTTTTTTTTTTTCCCCTGTTGTGCAGTGTTCCCCTGAGCCACAGTCCTGGGAAGGTCCCACTAGAAGACTGGGCCTGGGTGACTGTGGTGGGGAGGAGAGGGGAGGCTGGGGGGGGGACGACACGATGTGAGGGTGTGAGGGCCAAAGACAGTTGGGACAGAGACACAGCAAAACAAAAAGGAGGAGGTTTGAGGTGGAGGTGAGGAGCAGGAGAGGCCTATCTGCAGTAATGTTGTGTGGCAGTCAGAGTTGTTTGATTCTTGATGCCATCTGGGAAAACCTGCACCTACAGGAAGCAGGTACAAACCTACTTGAAAAACCTCATCCACGGTGCCACTGCCAACTTCTTGTGCAAGGGAAAAGTGGGTTTGAGTGGGGTTTAACCCTATACCAGATGCAGTTTGGCTTAACTTTCTTTTAAAATAAAGGGATAAATGTAAGGACATCATATTTTACACATGAAATAAAACAGCGTATGTGGTGTCGGGCAGGATTAGATTTAAAAACTATGTGGGCAAGTTGAGCAAATGGTCTGCAAGCAACAGGAGGCAGTTGAATAAGGATAAGTGGAAGGTTGTACACTTGAGCAGCAATATGAACTCCCAGAGTACACAGGAGGGAGTGATGGGTTAAGTAGCAGTTCTTCAGAAAAGGGATCAAAAGCTGAATGTGAGTCAGTTATGTCATAGTGTTGAGGTGATGGAAAATAAGTTGAGGGGAGATGTGAGGTAATTGGATCCAGCCTAGCGGTGAGCAGAAAGAATGAGCGGAAGTAAGTCAAGAAATCATTACCTACCAGGGAAGCCTGAAAGAACTGCAATTCTCTAACCCAAAGGAGGAGAGAACTGAAGTCTTTAACACATAAAAGGACATAATCTTTGCTCCTTGTCTGTGATGGAGAAGGGGGGGGGGGGGGGAGGAATAAAAAATAGGCTTAATGAAAGCCGTGAAACCACCAGTTAAGGGTTCGGAAGAGCACACTTTTGCGCACCTAACCCTCCCCC
>JANIJG010006596.1:0-66177 GCA_024611175.1 Megaceryle torquata
TGGGGGGGTAGGGGGGGGGGTTTTTTTTCCCTTTCCCCCCCTCCTTTTTTTTTTTTTTTTTTTTTTTTTTTGTTTGTTTGGTTTTTTTTCCTTTCCTTCTTCCCCCCCCCCCCCCTTTCTTTCTGTGTGACTTGCTGGTGGGTTTGTGTGGTGTGCGGCGAGGGGGGTGGGTGGATTCGCTCGTACCGGGACTGGGGGCAGATGAGTGTGGCCGAGGGGATGCAGAGGGACCGGCGGGGTGTGGGTGCTGGCGTGGGTGGCCCGTGGGAGAGGGGAAGGTTGATAAACCTATTAAGGGGAGGCTGGCGGCCGGGCGGGTGGTTGCATCTCGGGCCGGGCCAGCTCCGGCGAGCTGGGAGCGTCCGCAGCCACACTGGGCACCCCACGGTCGCCTGCACTGGAGGTGGTTTTGGTGTGTGCTGGGACCAGCTGCTGCAGCGGTGGTGACCCCTGCTAGTGGGGTACTTCCGGGTGGGTCCCCTCCTGTTGACACTTTCCTCTCTTCCTGGTCCCCCCAGGTGAACTGTGACCCTCCTGTGCCACCACCATGTCCCGCCGTAGCCAGCGCCTTGTCACCTCGCGCTATTACTCTGGGGATGATGATGCTACAACCAGCAGCAGCAGCAGTTCCCTGCTGGGGGGTCAGCAGCTCCCCTTCAAGGAGAGCACCAGCAGGTTAGTGGGGTGCAGGGTTGGGGACTCCCCCCCCGCCCTTTTGGCTGGGGCACTCCATTCCACACCATGGACTGGACACCTTCACAGGGTGGGCCATCGGAGAGGCTCACAGAAGGGAGCATGACAGTGAGCTCACTGCATTTAGGCATGGCTGCCAGCCACTTTGGCACTGGCTGTGTTCCCGCTCCGGCAAAATCCCTCTGCTCCATGCCCCTGGCACTTCTGCACCCCCACTGCCCCAGCTCAGGAGACTTGCCGGGGATGGCTGGGAATGGCTGTGTGCCTCCTCCAGCTGCAGCCAGCTCTGGCTGGATGGTGGGAGGGAGGTGTGCTGCAAGTGCCGGGCCGGAAAACCGCAGCAGTGCGAGCGGAAGCAGCGCTGGCAGCTGCCCGGGAGGGCCTTTCGCAAAGCAGTGGCTTCACCTTCCGAAACCTGCTGCCATCCAGTATGGGGCAGCTGGGTGGGTAGGGTGGAGGGAAGTGATGCTGGACAAGGGATCAGGGTAACTTTCCCACTTCTCCCCCACGGGTGCACTGTGACCCTACCCTGTGCCCCATAATCACACTGAGTGCATTCTCTCCCCTAGCCGGATGATCAGGAGGAAATCGAGCAGCACAAAGCGTGCCTCTCCTACCCCCAGCACCCAAACCTCCTACTACAGTGAGTCCATGATGAGTGAATCCTACCTGGGGGGCAGCCAGGGCCTTGCTGCCCTGGGCAGCTCCATACTGGATGATGGCCTGGACAGCAGCACGTACTGGGGTGAGTCCTTCCTTCTTCCTGTGGCACTTGGGGACCTCCCTGGTCCCCAAGTTGGGGCAGCCCTGCAGTCCAGCTGATCATATTCCCCTTTGTGGGGGTGGTGGTGAGTGGTTTCTCAGGGGGATTCTGTGTTATGGGGGCAGGTGGGGAGCTCTCCACCAGGAGGAGAAGAGGCACAGGGGACACAGAGTCCAGTAAAATCAACGGACTACTGGAGAGTAAGACGTATGACACCTATGCATCTTCATCTGGGTACTCATCGGAAGATGACTATGCCGGTAGGGATACACCAGCTTCTCTGTGGTGGCAACGGATACTGGGGCAGATGTCCCCGAGGGGACCCAGGGCCTGGCTATGCCCAGGGTGCTGCTAGCCCCACCCTGCATGCCACCCCCTGTGCAAACCCTTTGCCCCGGGTGATATACAGGGATACGGGCTCTGTTTAGTGACTTACTGATTTCCTTCTTTTCCTTTCCAGGTCACTTTTACTCAGGCCAGAGTAGCTCTGGGTCAGGGTTGAGGACTGCAGCCTCCCGGGTAGGCTCCTTCCTCTGGCAGGTGCTCACCTCCCCAGGTGAGTGGAGGGCTGGCAGGGGTCTCTGGCAGCACCTTTTGTCCCCGATGGTGTCTCCACTCCCTGTGTGCCACGTGTACTGTTCCCTGATCGGGCAGAAGGGTTTTTATCCCTTTGTGGGAACATCCTCGGGGACAGACACTTTGTGCTGGGACCCCACATGAGGCTGGTTTCTCTCCTGGCAGTTCGGTTCGTGGGGTGGCTGTTTTCAGGGCTGGCAGCTGCCTGGCACCGCCTCACTGGTGCAGCTCCCCACCTGGGCAGTGCCCCCCTTTCCAGGTGAGTGTGGTGGCAGGACATGGTATGGGGGAGGCATGGGGAAAAGCTGCAGGCCCTTGGAGGGGGGTGCCCCACTTCATTCAGCACTCCTGGGATTGGGTGTCTGTGCTGAAACCCCTCTGGGATTTGCTTTTCCTCTGGCCCCCATCGAGAAGAGGCCTGCGGTGGGGAGAGGCAGCTGCAGTCAGTCCTACAGGTGCCTCTTTCTTCCCCATGCTCCAGGCGCTACCCATGGCTGAAGAGGTCCCTGCTTCTGTTGCTGCTCCTTCTGCTCTTCATTGCTGCTGCCTACGGTGAGTCAGCCAGGTTCGGTCTGTCCTGAGATCTAGGGCAGCGCAGAGTGCGTCACTGCCTTACCCAGTGTCTGGGATGTCCCCAAGCTCAGTGCTCATAGCTTCTGGTACCCTGGTGCTTCTGCACCCCTGTGGTGAGGCCTCTTGGTAACCCCTGGCGATGCAGAAGTTTGACCCTCTGCATGTCCAACCTGTGCTCTGCTGTGGCCCATTACCAGCCCGTCATTTTAACTATCTTATCCTCCTGCACACCTAGGAGCTTGGTACTTCTACCCATATGGGCTGTCAACACTCAGCCTCCCCCCCTTCCCGTGGTGGGGAGCTGGAAAGCTTTCCTCCTCTGATGTGCCTGGGACAGGGGACCTGACCACACTGGACTGGGTAAGCCTTGGCAGAGGTGTGGCGGTGGCCCAGGTAGGGTGGGTGCCTTGCAGGGAGGACCAGGACACTGTGTTCCATGGCTGAAGGAGCCCTCCCAGGGGCTGGGGAAGTGGTGAAGTATGGGGCAGATGGTGCCTCTATGCTCGTGGAAATGGCTCCTTCAGCTTTTGGCCGTCTCATGCTCAGGATGGCGTAGGGGTGGAGCAGGGGGAACGTCTGCCCTTTCATGGGAAGCAGCAGATGAATAGGATGTCACTGACTAGGAACCAGGTGGCCTGGATCTGCTTTACACAGGGTCTGCTTTACTGCAGCAGGCAGCCTCCCAGGGGTCCACATCTCCCTGACAGGCTGCATTGTGCTCTACCTGTGCTGCCTCTGCAGGGGGAGCACCAGTTCCTGGCTCGCTTCCAGGCCCTAGAGAAGCGCTTTGAGGCACTGGAGGCGGAGGTGTCTCGGTGGGAGCTGCGGCGAGGTGCAGCAGCAGTGGCAGCAGAGGGAGAGACGCCCCTGGGGGATGTCCTGGCACTTCTGGAGGGGCTGGTGAGCCGCCGGGATGCAGGGCTGAAGGAGGATCTCCGCACTGACGTGACCAGCCACCTCCAGGTGAGGGGTGTCAGGGGCATGTAGGGAGATGGGGGCATATGGAGCTGGTCTCTGATGTTCCCCCTTGTTCCTCACCCTGCAGGGTGAGGTGGATGCCCTCCGAGCTGAGGTACAGAGGGATTTGGACAGGCAGCTGGGGAAGGTGGCTCAAGCCTCTCAGGTAAGGAGATGAGCATGCGGGGGTACCTGGGTATGTCATCCACATCAACAGCATTGAATATCTCACTCCTTCCCCTTCTCCTGTCAGGAGATGGAAGCACGATTGCTGGAGCTGAACTCAGAATGGCAGAGGTAATGCTTTCTGTCTGGGCAGAGCTGCCTCTCTGTTGGGGGCAGAGAGGTAGCCGAGTGAACTTGCAAATGAGGCTTAGGAGGGGTTTCCAGGTCTGGTTTGCTCAGGTAAAAGGAGAAGTTGAGAGGTAGAGTCTTCGGAGGCGAAAGAAGGGATGGATATGTGGGTATATCATCAAGAAAGTGTCCCAGCTGGCAGCAGGGGTCAAAGTGCAATTGCAGCAAGTGACCTTTGCCACCGTCATTTTGCATCACTGTGGGGAATGTGGCCCTTCAGCCAAGGGGTGAACTGAGGATGCTTTTCCATAGGGTGCATTAGAAGAGGTCATTGCCACAGGAATTCAAACCATTTGGGACTGGAGACAGGATTGAGTGTAGGTGATGGGGGATGGACATCCTTCCCCAGTTTGCAGAGGAGAGCTGGGAGTGTCGGCACAAGGTTTTGTTGCCTTTCTCTTGGCACAGCACGGTACAGGAGGGTCTGCGAGGGAGCTTCCAGCAGGAGATGGGCAAGCTGGAGCTGGAGGTGGCAGCACTGAAGAGGGAGCTGGTTAGCCTCCGGTCTGACCAGGAGGTGATGGGGAAGCATGTGGAGGGGATGCTGGAGCAGCTGAAGGCCATTCGGGCTGATGTGAGTCTCAAGTCCCCACCCTGCTCCGCAGAAGGAGGTGCAAGGGTCCCTGCCCCGGGCCTGAGCTTTGTCCCTACTGTTTCAGGTGGAAGCCCAGTTCCCGGCATGGATCAGTCGGTTCCTGTCGCAGTCCCGGCGGGATGGTGCTGCTGGCTTTCTCCTCCGGCAGGAAGACTTAGAAGCAGAGCTCCAGGCCCTGGAACACAAGATCCTAGCTAAAGTCTTGGAGGACCGGCGGCTGTTGGCAGGGGATGCTCAGGCCAATATTGGAGTGGCCCTGCGGCAAGGGGGGACCACAGGGGTGACAGAAGAGGTAAGTGCTGGCCTGAGCCATGGGGATATGGTGGGAACCACAGCTGTGTGACCGGGGGCTGTGTCCCACTCTGTATGTGCACAAGGGGCTGTCACATGTGCTGGGCAGACATCAAAGCTGTGGGAACAGACCTTAGAGCTGGGACCTCAATCCTGGGCTCACATCCCACCTGGAAAGAGCATCCCTAGAAACTTTTCCATGGCTTCTCTGCCACCAGTCTCCCCTGTGCTACGCTTGTGCCTGGCTCTGGAATGGGTTGCAGGTGGTGATATCAGCACACCCATGAGTCTCTTGCTGCCTTAAAATCCAAGGTTCTGATCATGTATCTCACCCAGAAGGTTGGAGTAGGTGCCAGCAAGGTTTCCATGGGTTGAGCATCTTGCTTACCACTGTCCTTCAGCAGTGCTGCTGAGTCCTTTAGGGCACAGCATTGCAGCAGAATGACATCAAAGGGAAACAATGAGCCTACTTGCTTTGGAAAGAGTTGTTGGCAATTCCCTGTGAAGGTAGCAGAGGGAAGGACCAAGCTGGTATTAGCAGTCCTCACAGTCTATGCAAGCTTCATGCACACCCTAAATTTTAGACCCACATTAATGCTTCTGGGGCTGGGTTTGGATCCAGAAGGATGCTCTGCTCCCTCCCCCTTTTCCAGTTGGGGAACTCCCCTTGGTCCTGTGGGACAGGGCAGGAGGGATGAGCAGATGATGCTAGGGAGGACTGGGTGGGCTGTCAGGTTGTGTCTGGTACCTGTTGAGGGATATCCCCCCCCCTCTCCCGGGGCCAGCCCCTCTTTTGGGACAGGGATGGGTGAGCCCAGCATGCCTGGGTGCTGTCCCTTCATTGCGCAGCTCCTCGTCTGGGGTATTTTTAGCAACCTCTCATGAGTCTTCTCAGCCAAATGTGTCACTTCATTTTTGCCACGGTGATTCATCCCCCCGCCGCTTTGTGAGAAGGTCCTTGCATACTCTTTGTCCCGGTAGGGAGGAGGCGGGTGGGGAGCAGGACATTTGCTCTGGCCCTTCACCCCTCTCGTGCCCTCTGCTCCCACCACAGCAAGTGCATCTCATTGTGGGCCAGGCCCTGAAGCGCTACAGTGAGGACCGTGTGGGGATGGTTGACTATGCCCTGGAGTCATCAGGTAGGTGGTGGTGGGGCTCTTCCCCCTGCAGCCAGCCATGCTGGGGAGGGGTCCACAGGTTGCTGGCACGCAGCTCACCTGCTGCTGTCCCCTCTTCCCACCAGGGGCCAGTGTCATCAACACCCGCTGCTCGGAGACCTATGACATACGGACAGCGCTGCTGAGCATGTTTGGCATCCCGCTGTGGTACCAGTCACAGTCTCCCCGTGTCATCCTGCAGGTGAGCACCCCCTGAGAGGGAGGACAGACAGGCTGTTTCTTGCCTGAGCTAGATGGGATTTACTGGGCTCTTGCTGTTGCTCCAAGCAAGTGTCCATGCTGAGGTTGAGGAGAGAAAAATGGCACTGATGGTGATAACGCTGCTGGTGCCTTGCTTCTGTACTTGTAGCCCGATGTCAACCCTGGGAACTGCTGGGCATTTCGTGGGTCCCAAGGGTTTGCTGTCATCCGCCTCTCTGACATCATCCGACCCATGGCCGTGACACTGGAACACATCCCAAAAGCCCTCTCGCCCCAGGGGACCATTCCCAGTGCCCCCAAGGACTTTGCTGTCTATGTGAGTGTCCTTTCCTGGACCCAAGGGAGGAATGAGGGGGGGGCAAGGTGGGAGGGTACTATGGTAGGGGGCAGGGATGGGGGAGGGCTAATGAGCCCCATACCTGACTGTGGGGTGCTCTGGGATTTTGGTCTTACCCCAAAGAAGAAGCAGTAGCAGTACTGGAAGGGAGAGGTGGAGTACTGGGCTTCAGGAAAGGTTTTGGGGGACACTGAGAGAGAGAGGATTGAGCATGTGTAACTCTGTCTTCCCCATCCCTCCCTACTGGACCTTGGCCCCATTTGTCTGTTTTTTGGCCTGGAAGAGTGGGGGCCAAGTGCACTTGGGTGTCCCTCTTCCTGTTCCACCCTGGGTATGCTCATTGCCTCTGGTCTCTTGCTGATCACCCTCTGTTCTCCTTTTCTCCATTCCTGCCCTTCTGTAGGGCTTGAAGGAAGAGAGGGATGAGGAAGGTCTTCTCCTTGGGCAGTTCACCTACAACCACAACGGTGACCCTATCCAAACGTTTTACTTGGAGGTAAGTGCTTTGACCTCAGCATCCCTGACCCTAAGAAGAAACTGGGGCCCCTGGGGTCTGTGGTCCCTTGAGAGCATTCAAGGTCTCTTTTTTTTTTTTTTTCATCCTTCCCCCCCCAAGGGTGATGGCATGGGCACATACCAGCTGGTGGAGCTCCGGGTGCTGAGCAATTGGGGCCACCCTGAATACACCTGCATCTACCGCTTCCGTGTGCACGGGGAGCTGGCGCACTGACCCCTGGCTCCCGCGTGGGATGAGGGTGCTGCCAGGCTGACAGCAGGAGAGGGATTCGTCTCGTTCGCCGCTTCGCACGTAGAAACCTGGGACATGCCAGCAGCCGCCCCAGGCAGCAGCTCCCCTTGGGGGAGGAGAAGAGCTGGTGGTTAAGGGATGAGGCTTTTGCTCTTCCAAGGACTGGGGTGGTGAGACGAGTGCATCCCACGTGGGTCCTAGCACAGCCTGGCTTCTCAGTGCGTATCGGACACTTCAACTTTTTAAGCAAATTTTTTTACCGGGCCTGCGCAGTCCCTTGTCCCCATTGCCCTGCTCCTTTCTGATGGCGTGCCTGGCATTGCCAGGGCTTGGGAAATGGGTGTGTAACTCAGCTGTGCTTCACGCGGGCTTGGGTGTGATACAGTGAATGGGACTGTGGTGACCAGCTGATCCCAGCCACCTAGTCCCCTCCCCCTCCATGTGGAGTCACTTCTGCCTTGGTGTTGGTTTAGGTAAAGATCTCCAGACCCCTGGGCTGGCAGAGGGGGAATAAAACAGTATTAGTGAAGTATTAACATAAAACTAATGGTTTGGGGCAGCTGGAGGGGAGAAATTTGGCATGTGATTGTGGCAGAGCCTGAGCTGGTGCTGCCATCCATCCACTTGAGCCCTCCTGCTGATGGTGGCTGTGCTGCATTTTGGGGCTGCTGTCAGCCCCCTCTCCCTCCGGCTGTCGGGCTCCCCAGTATTAATTTTGATGATGCTATTGAAAATGCCTGTTGCCTGCTTCCCCTTCTAGGTTTGTTCTGTTTTTTTTTTTTTTTTGGTTAGTTTGTTTGTTTTGTAGTTTTTTGTTTTGTTGTTATTGTTGTGGGTTTTACATGTTTTTTGTTTTCTTTTTGTTTGTTTTTAAGGGGGATGGGCTGGGGAGTTATTTTCCCAGTTGGGGTATTGGAGGATGTTTTTGTGTGTGTGGGTTTGGTTTGTTTGTTTGTTTTTTGTGTGTGTGAGTGTGTTGTTTGTTTGTTTGTTGTTGGCTTTGGTGGGGTTTTTTGTAGTAAAGGGGAAAAACTGTACTTTTTCCATGTGATTTCTACTTAACAGGAGAATGTTAGTTACAGGGTGAGTGGTTTAGATGCAGAGAAGGCTAGAACTTTGTTTAGGAGGAGAATAATGCACACATAGTAGGGTAAGCTAGAAATAAGATGAGCAGAGCTGTTTAAAATATGGGCCTTGAGTTGCAAGTGGCTTGGTAGCTGTACCTGGGAGACAAGGCCCTCCTTGGGGTGCTGGAAGTGCTCCTATCCTTCTTGCTCAAGAGATGCTCTCTGAGACTGCAACGCATAGCCAGGGCCACTCACCCCTGGCTGTAGCTGTACATAGGAGACTGCAGCAGCAGGAGCTGCTGCCTAGGTGCTCTGCATGACTCTGTGCCTCAGCGGTCTGGTGGGAGATGAGGCAGAGGGGAGATCCCTTCCCTAGGGCTTGGGGGGGCAGCAGGGGTTCCCCCTTACCTGCGGTGTTCAGGGCTGCCTCTGTCACCTCCTGGTCCCCGATGGCAGGTGGCTGATTTGGGCTTACTTGGCTCCTTTTGGAAGGACTCCCCTTCACTCTTGCGTTCTTGCTGGCATCACTCTGCTCCCCAGCCCAGGTTGCAGAGGACTGTGCCAGAGCAGGATGGGGAGTCCTGCCTGCAGTAGGCATTTAAATCTGGCCTGTACCCATCATGTGATGGGGGGGGAAACCACAGGAAGGATGTGTGGGGACCTTCCCCAGTCCTAGAAGTGCCAGGGCCATCTGGCCAATCCCCCTCTTGGCTGCCTGCAACACGCTTAGCTTGGCTTATGCTCTTGGATGGTGTTTATGACCTCTGCATTTGTCTTGTATTTTGTTGAAAGAAAAGTTCAAGGGCTCATGTTTAGTGTTGTCTGATGCTGGCATCAGCCTTCCCCTGGCACTGCGAGCACCGTGAATCTGGTCTTCTCTGCCTGAAGAGCTATAGGGTGAAGGGAAGGGGCTGAAGAAGTTTCTCCCTTCAGCATCAGGCATTGATTCTGAGTCCTGCACCCCTCCATGCTAGCCCAAAGGGCTGAGGGCAATGGTGGCACATCTGTTCTGGAGGAGTCTGCTTGCCCCAAGCAAGGGAAGTGAACCCAAGGGTGCAGCCCCATCTCCAATAGGTTGAAGTTATACTATGGAGCCCCCTGCAGAGCTGGGAGGCCCTGTTCCTCCTGGGAGAAAGACCTGCAGCCAGATCCAGTGACGATAAATTCTCTCCTCTGTTGAGCATAGTCTTAATTCTTGGCATCTGCAGCCAAAGTTATTTTAAACCTGTCTACAGCTGCCTGCTTCCCTTGGAGTCATGTCCGCGAGTGCCCTGTGTTTTTATGAACGCCTAGGCCTGTCCTGGGCTTAGCAGAGCAGCTCCTGTATTTAATTGAATGATAGAGCGGAGATGAAGCTCTCCCCCTTCCCTGGGGCAAATGCCATAACCATGAGGCTGGGGAAAAAAACTTTTCTTGTGTCTCTTCTGGGTCCCTGGACCCTGGGGTGGGCTGCCAGGGCAGACAGGGTCTTTACCCAAGAAAAAATGATTTTGTGGTAAATCAGGCATGCTGGTGAGAGGTGGGAAAGGGAGACCTCTTTCCTGGAGAATGGAGTTAGAGCAGCGTCTCTGCCCCTTCCTAGGGGGCATTAACCACTGGCTCTGGGGTAGGGAGCATTTGGTTTTACAGGGCAAACTTGGCCTGTGTTGTGGAGATGAGTCTCAGCTGTTCTGAGGTAAAACCCCCTGAAGACACCAGTGAGAGGTCAACCCTGGGGGTTTATGGTCTGCTGTAGGGGAGGGTACTGGTTTTAGAGGCCTCACCATGCTGTGTGAGGATGGCCAGGAAGGCATGCTGAGGCTGTGAGGTTTTTCAGCCTGCAGGACTGCAGCCTGAGGACCTGTACTAAGTGCCTGGCCAGCTGCCTCTCGCCAGCAGAGGCTTGCAGTGTTTCTGTAGTGCTTTCCTGAGCTGCAAAGGAAAAGAGGGCATATAAACCTGCTGCTTCAGCACATGCATCTCTGTCCAGGGGCTTTTTAATCCTAGTGCTGATGCAGATGATCCTGGTGAGGCAGGACAAAGGTGAAACAGCTGTTGGAGCAGCTTTCCCTTATTTAGTCCCTTTTTCTCCTGTATTCTCCCCCTTTCTCTGTTTGCCCTACACCTGTTGTTTCTGCAGGGCTAATTCACATGGTTACAGGCAGGAGGCGAGTTTGTATTTGCTGGAGCCTGTTGCAAATGCTGCACTGTTTTGTTTGTTTTGTTTTTTAATCAACAGATTGTAATTTATGCCTATGCAAGAAAGAAAAATGACCAAGACAAATAAAATATCAAAACTGCTCTAAGTGTTTTACAACTGAAGATGCAGGTGGAAATGATGCATAGCTAATAAGACAAAGCTATTGTTGTAGCTGCTTTTCTGTGTATTCTCACAGTGCATCCTTATCCCTAACTCCCATCTCAGCAGTTTGCAGCTTGTCCGTAAGTAGGCTCTGGGATGTAAAAAACTCCTTGAAGCAATGCTGAAAAAAAAACTTAAAAAAAAAAAAAAAAATCAAATTCCTAAGGCCTTGGATAACTTAGAAGTCTGACAGACCCTGGCTGTGATGTCTGAGCCATGCCTGGGAATCAGTCCCTCCTCTGCTTTATCATGGGTAGGAGTGAGGCCTGGCGTGGCCCCAAGGAGTGGCAAATGAGGCTGGGGCTGCAGGGAGTGCAAGGACAAAGCCTCCATAAACCACAATTAAGGGTAGCTGCAGGTACACAGCAGGCAGCTAAGAGCAAGTAGAAAGGAAATACTTAGTCCTCAGCATGAGGGTGTTAACTTAGAGCACAAAAAAAAAGGCTGGAAAAAAGGAAAGTGGACTGGCTTGAGCTTGAGGAAGGTCACACTAGTGTCTACTTAACCAGGGTGGGCTAGAGGCAGGCTTGTCTTAAGGAGTACCCATGCTGCTCCTCACCAGAAGGCCACCCTAAAGAAACACTTGTTCTCTGCTGACCCTGGACCAGCCCAGCTCCAGGAGAGAGGCTGGAGGGACCTTTGCTCCAGCTACTACCCAACACTTACCTCTGCTACAGAAGGGCCTGGTAGAGCAGGAAAAGCCTTTCTGCACCTGTGAGATCAACTGAGGAGGCAGGAAAAGGCCCATTCCGTGTCCTGGTAAGTTCCGCTGGATTTATAGGTGAGGTGCAAATCACACACACGGGGTGTCAGGGGTTGGAAGAGACCTTGGAGGTCTTTGAGTCCAACCCACCTGCCAGAGCAGGATCATACAGTCTAGCACAGGTCACACAGGAACACAGCCAGGAGGGTTTTGAAAATCTCCAGAGAAGGAGACTCCACAACCTCTCTGGGGAGCCTGTTCCAGTGCTTGGTGACCCTTACAGTAAAGAAGTTCTTCCTCGAGTTGAGGTGGAACCTCTTGTTCTCCAGCTTACATCCATTCCCCCTTGCCCTGTCACAGGGCACGAGTGAGAAGAGGCTGTCCCTTTCCTCTTGATGCTCAGCCCTCATGTATGGTTTTTATAAACATTTATCAAATACCCTCTGTCTTCTCCAGACTAAAGAGCCCCAGGGGTCTCAGCCTTTCCTCATAAGGCATGTGTTCCAGTCCCTTCATCATCCTTGTACCCTCCGTTGGACTCTCTTGAGCAGATCCCTGTCTCTCTTGAACAGGGGAGCCCAGGACTGGATGCAGTACTCCAGGTGGGGTCTCACTGGTGCAGAGTAGAGGGTGCAAGGGTGTAGGAAACACAAGCTCCTGCAGGCAGGGGAAGTGCTGTGCTAAAACTGTCCTGTAGCAGTCTCCGAGATGGGCCCAAAGGATTTCCTGCAGCAGCTCTTCACACACATACACACGGCATAGCTCACACCAAGCAAGCAGCCTCATTCCACCACTCCCCCGCTGAGAAGCACTCTATCTTGGCATAAAAGCCATCGGGGCTGGGCAGAGGCTGAGTGGCAGCTCTCCTGCAGCATGACATACCCTGCCCTGTCATCACTACACCCACCGACCTCCTCTCATAACCAGCAAATGAACACAGTGCCAGGCAAGCCCCCTTGGTCTGGCTTTCAGCATTACAGTGGCAACCACAGTTGTTTTTTTCCAGAGGGACAAAAAGCAGCAGGACAACTTTAACCTGGAACAAACTTTTTTAAAATTTATTTTATAGATCACCCCAGCCTGAGTGATCTTTGAATGCTGGTCACAAAAGAGAGATCACACCACCTCCTTTGCACAAACTGAAGTAAACCCTCTTCCAGTCTTGGCCGTCTCCTTCATTTGGAGCACGAGGAATGGAGAAAGAGAAAACTGCCTGGAGCTCCCTGCTCCCCTCAGAAGCAGAGGGCACTGAAATCAGCTGCAGTTTGATGCTGCTACAGGGCCAGAAGACAAACAAACCAGACCCTTGTGCCCTGCTTAGCCACACTTCACACCCTCTCACACTGTGGGTGCTATTAGTGTTGTAGCTGCCTGTGGTTCCTCCCTTGCTAGGAGAGTGCTGGTATTTAGGCACAGAGCTTGGAAAGGACTGTCTGACCTCCCCCTTCCACTCATGTTCAGGCCATTGCAGTCTCTAAGGCAAAGTACCCTCCAAACCACATTCCTCACCTCTCATGTGCTGCTTAATGCTCTTGGAGTGCTGGTGCTGGCGTGTCAGGAGATGTGCTCTCCCGCCTCAAGCCTGCTGTCACTCAGTTGGCTTTGAAAGCCTACCTTGAATCACAAAGTGAACTGAAATGAACACCACACAGGTGTCAGAAACAGGAACAACCTGCTAAAGAGGGACAGAAACTACAGTCTCCCTCAAAATAAATGTCCTACATTGGAGGAGGAAGCCCTCAAAGAAACCAAGGCTGATCACACCTGCTGGGGAGAGCACTGATTTGTTGAAGATGCCACCTCCTCCCTCAAAATGCTCCCACAGCTCACCACAAACCAGCAGAAGGCAACTCCCATCCTCGCAGGAGCCACACAAAGAGGCAGGGTTAGAAGAAGAAAGATAAAAATAAGCAAGGAATTGATCATTTGCACAACCCAGAGTTAAAAAACCACCATGATGACAATAGTTAATTGACCATCCTTGCAGGGCCTTCCTGGAGAAGCCAGAATTTGTCATTACAAAAAAACCACCACCAACAAAAACATCACTTTAAAGAAATGAAATTAAAGTCAGAAAGATTACCACCTACTTCCAAACCTGAAAACACTTCTCCTAAGTTTGGTACCAATTCATCGTTGTCCTCTTGGGCCAAGAGGGCAGAATACAAATCCTACCTCTGCCCCAGTGAAGTTTGGCCAGTGAGTTCCAGAAAAGATTTGGAAAATCTTGGAGTAAACAAAATCAAGAGGAGGTCACGTTTGCCTGGTGTCTCTGTTCCAAACATATACTACCACCTGTAATCTCTGTCCATCGAGGTGAGAAGGCTTTCTCGGGCTTGAGGCAAGGACTTGAGCATTCCTCCACTAAATTCTTAATACTGTTGATTGAGCTGCTGCAGCCTTGAGAAGATTTACTCCAATATGCACTGAACAAATAGTAGAAAAAGCAACGTGATGGGATGGGGAATCTGATGGACAAATAACTGTCCATTTAATTCTGTCTCTAATTAAAATCTTAAGTGCTATCAGCATGTTTGAGACGGACATTTAGTACTGGATTCCTCAACTTAACATTCAAGAACTGCTTTCCAATTTGTTTTCCTCTTAGTTCAACTAATGCACTTTCTTACCACCTCCTTCAAACTTCAGTCACTAAAATGTTAAATTAAACCCACTTAGAAACAGTTGAAGATGTCAGGAATCCAGAAACATATTTGGCACAGGGCCACAGGGGTAAGGAAACAATGTCCTACTGAGCCATCCCAAGGAACATGTTTTAACCTTTGCAAGGCTCAAATTTCAGGTGTTTGGCAACCCCTGGATCTGAGACAGCACCCAGGAGGAGAGCAGCAAGTCCTGTGGACAGAAGGGGGGGAGGGAGGAGGAAGGCAGCTAACTGGCTCTTTTCAGTTCTATTCAGAATCTCATCTTCATGCACACAAAATATAATAAAAACTAATAAGAATAAAAACTAAGCCCATAATGTACAAAAATGTGTCGACGTGGGAAGGAGGAAGGTGTCAGTTACTCAGTTCTGTGTGTATTATCACCTTCATTAGCTTATAAATTATGCTCCTCTCCATTGCTTCCTTTGGGGAGGAGGGACGATTCTTCTGCAGCCAATCAGCTGGGATGGGTTTTGGTTTAAGCTGCTCTGGATCTTTTGGATAAGAAATGAAGGGAAGGGGAGGAAATCCTCAGAAGGAGAAGGAGTAAGAAATTCAGCAGCCACTGGCAGGAGTCACACAGGCTCCCTGAGACTTCACTTTATGGCGCTGACCCCCACGTCGCCGGCCTCCTCCTCCAACTTTTGACTGAAAAACAAGAAGATACGCTTTAGTGCACAGCAACTTCTGAATCAGAGTATCAACACAGCAGGAGTGTAGATGGATTACAGACACATCCAGACAGCAGGAGGACAGTTGCAACCTTCCTACCACTGCAAGGAGGAGATACTGCAGACAGACACACCATGAAGGCAGGAGGAGGGACAGATACACCATGAAGTTCAGCCCTTCAAGCTGGGAAGAACCTGATTTCCCAATTTTTGGAAGCCTTTACTCACATGAGAGTCAGGAGGTGCCAAGGGGCTCAGCATCTGGGAAACTGAGGCCTCAGGCTCCCTTAGCTTTGTGCAGAATGGAAGGAGAGGGCCCTCCCTGCCCCCTTACCAGGGCTCTCTAACCTGACTCCGTTCCCAGCCTCAGGCTAGCAAGCCCCCCGTTCTCTTTTAAAGCAGCCAAATACCTTATTGCCCTCACGGATGTGGGGCTCCTCATCCAGCGCAGGCTGAGGGGAAACAGCAAAGAGAGGCAGAGGTAAGCAAGAACAAAAGCAACACGGACTCTCAGGAGGACAGACGAAACAGACAGACACCTGAGAGCACTACTTACAACCACAGTGACACTTCAGCAAGACAAGGAGGAGATGGGGGCTCAGGAAGAGGGCACAGGCATATGCAAAGGGAGAGAACCTCTGCTAGAGGGCCCTCTTTCAGCAGCCAGCCTTGCTCAAGAGGCTGAGACAACTAAGACAGCAGAAATTAATTGGGGGAACATTGACCAGGTCTCTTGGCAGAGTCAGTTCCTGAACCTTTCGCTTACTAGGTAAGTGCACTATAAGGAGAAGACCTTCCTTCTCTCAGTAATAAAGCTGATGAATAGCTCCCAAAGCCTGCAGTTAGAATTGAGTTTCCATTCCTTTCAGACCAAAAAGGGTACATGTCCTTCTCGGACAAGGTGACCTGAGCACTCCTAACCAACAAAACAACCTGGATAAATTTCTCTAGAAAGAGATACAACATTCCTTTGCCTTGGACATCACCATCTTCTCTCCTTCATAGAGCACACAACCTGTGTCTGATACTACTACTTAGGTTGCAATTTCTCTAGCACAGGGATACGCCACCTCTCATTCAGCTTTCTGTGACTGGTTGTTAGAAGCTTCAGTACAGTATAAGGAGACGCTTCTTCATCACAAGCACAGTCAAGTAGTGAAACCAGTTGCTAAGGAAAGGAAGGCTGTGCAATCTTACTTCTCAGAGGCTCTCCTGGTTTGAGCTAGAACAGAACTAATTCTGTTTAGTGATTTTGCTTTTCATCTCAGCCACTTCTAACTGCAATTTATGAAGTAAATGGCTTATTTTTGTAGACAGTTTCTGCTTCTAGGAGTGATAATGCTTGATGTTTGGAGTTACTACCAAGGATTGGTGTGCAGAAAGGTTCTGGCTTATACGTGCGCCTGTGCAGACCAAGGTCACTGCTAAATCTTGTGTTCTACATTGGGGGTGCAGAAAGTAAAAGGCCACACTTGCAGGGAGGAGTGGCCAGAAGAGGTGACCCTAAACTGACCATCAAGGGATTCCACCCCATCTATGTCATATTCAGTATGAAGCTGAGGGATCACAAGGGCCAAGCTCTTCTTCTCTGTGTCTGAGCAGGACCCTGTCCATTCTGCCTTTGATCCCATTCCGCATGCTCCTGAATCCAGATCCAGAATCAAGCTTCTGAATACAGTTCCCATCTGCCACTGAGTCCACTCTGAGACTTCCCCAGTGCCTGCTCCACAGCTCCAGTGGTGATGGCGATTTTACTGCCATCAGGAGTGTTGGTTCAATACTGATTTTGTATATATTTGTATATATTCTATTTTATTCTTGTTATTTTCAGTAAAGCTGGTTTAGTTTTCTTGTCCAATCCATAAGTCCCCCTCCCTTATTCCCTTTCTCTTCCCCTTTGGGAATGAAGAGAGGTTAATAGAGAACATCTGTCATTAGTCTAGTGCCCAGCCCTAACCCTTGACAGAGTGTTTTCAAGGCATGACTGGATAAACCCCTGAGCAACAATGGGCTGACCTCACATCTAATCCTACTTAGAGCAGAAGGTTAGACAAGATTTTTCCTGAGGTCCAACCTGAATTGTCCCAGGACCCTAAGCTGCTAGCTGCTGAAAGGTCAGCCATGAAGAGTCATCCAGTCATTAGAGAATTCTGATTTCTGCTCTATGACTACTTATATTTCTGTTTGTTTCTGTTGCACATTGAGCGCCAAGGTGAGTTCAAGGGTATGAGGGGATAATGCTTTTGCTTTACAATGCTCTTCCTCCCAATAGGTGAAACCACGTTGCAAACAGCTAGGACAGACATGGTATTTTCCCTCACTTACCAATGGTGGCAGGACAGTAGGTGTCAGTGGCGCTGCAGCTGTTGAGGGAACCTCGTCCCCAGCTGGTGGACCTCCAGCTGCTGTTGCAGCAGGAGGAACACTATCCTCTCGTTTTGTAACAGCTCCCTTCTTGGTTGACTGCATCTTGATCTGCTGTGGCTTGGAGTTCATTGGTGAGTTATTGGTGGTCTGAAGTAACTGCAAATTACAAAGGGAGTGGCCAAAATCAGCATTAAAATAGCTCAGTCAATCTGTCAAGGTTCAATGTTGCTTTTTAACAAACAGCTTTAAGGGAATTGATACCAATAGCCACTGGGAGAAGAATGCAGCAGCAGCTATTCAAAGAAATCTAGGTCTCTGAGCTGCCCCTGAGAACCCTTGCAGGGTGGAAAGGGCCACTTATCTGAAGTGATGGTTGGCCCTCCTCAACATGTCTGAAAGGAACTAGCTACAAGCTGTCTGAAAGAGACCAGAGGCATCTGGCTCACCTCATGCCTTCACATTCCTTCATTCACACCAGCTAAAGACCCACCACACAACAAAGTACATTGGACAACCACAACCCATGTCAGGGCTGACATCTGTGCCTGAAGGACAGCCTCTTCCCTTAGTTTTTCAGAGCTATCTGGATTTCCCTGTTGACTTCTCAGTGCCAAAAGTAGCTAAGAAAAAAGCTCAGCCTTTACCTTAGTGATGGTACCCACAGCTTTGGTGCGGCCTTCACGGAAGACCAGCCGCTGGTCTATATGCAAATATTCTGGGGTTTTGATGAAGCGAAAGTGGACCGTGGCTTTGTCCCCTGTCCGCAGGCAGTCCTTGTCCATGCTGAGAATTGTGGCCGTCTGACGGATGCTGCCACAATGCACTGTGGATGTAATGCACAAAGGCTTTCAACAGCCAGTGCCATTAGTGGAATAAGCTTCAGAGAAACATCTAAGGCAGCTCTTGCTACCCTACAGCTAACAGCACTGGGTTTGGAACGTAAGAATCTACTGCGTACCAAAGACTATACAGGTCACACGGCTGCCTTTGTTCAGCATATTAACTAGAACAGTTGTCTTTGAACAAAGACTTTCCTGAAGCATCCTCAACAGAATCCTACTCGTCAAGCAGATAGGCCAGAGGGCAGGACCTCAAATAAGTCTCTCAGCATTTGAAACTGAAGAATCTTTGCACCATGGAGACTTGGCTCGGGCAGTCTCCAAGTACACTTGGGAGTCACAGATCTCCTTTTTACCTACAGTCTTCACCACGCTTCTCTCTCAGCTTCTTCCCCTCCCTCTAATACATTGCTGGGAAAGATCACACCAGGAACTATTGTTTATATTAAGGCTGATGGAGCCATCAGGAGAAAAATTATCTCAAACTAGCACTGATATGGATTGTCACTACTGGGAAGCAAAGATAAGACAACACTGAGACACATACCCATGGCTTGATATCGTGGGCTGATGGTGGTGGGGTGATGGAGCACCAGAATCTCTGCTTCAAACTCCCATGATGCTTGTGGATTCAGTCGGGGTGACACCATTACCATGCCTTTGCGGATGGAAGAACGCTTGATCTGAAAAGCAGAGACACAAAAACTCTTAGTGTGATTCTCCAGGGAAGAAATTTGCTTGTCTGTTTGACTGCATCCAGAAGGATCCTAAGGGATTTGGTAGATATTAACTCGTGCTCACCAAAAGGCAAAGCCAGAGCTGTTCAGCAGTCTGTAAAGATGTTAAGCAAAGGTTGCAAAAATCAAGTTCTGCTGAAGTTTCTAAGGAAGTTTTTGTTATAGTGCTGGGAATGTTGGACACTGACACAGAAGTTTTAACTCACTGATCCTTTAAAAGCAAAACACACATCCTGGTTGCACATTACCCAAGCAGATGATCTCTTCAAAAGCATGATGTCTGTTAACACAAAACAGTAAGACTGAATGCATGATGTCTGGTATAGCTTAAACTATACTCCTTTAAAACCATTCTATTGACAGAAACCTTTCACCAGAGGAACACATCAAATTTTGCTAATTTTTAAACCCCAAATCGTGCAGCTGGTCCTACAAGTTCAGAGGAATCATAGAATCATCTAAGTTGGAGAATACCTTTAAGATCGAGTCCAGCCATTAACCTTACTCTACCAAGTCCACCACTAAGCCATATCCCCAGGCGCCACATCCATACAGCTTTTAAACACACACAGGGGTGGTAAGACAACCACCTCCCTGGGCAGCCTGTTCCAATGCCTGACAACCCCTTCAGTGAAAAAATTCTTCCTAATGTCCAGTCTAAACCTCCCCTGGTGCAGCCTTAGGCCATTCCCCCTTGTTCTGTCACTAGTTACGTGTGAGAAGAGACCAGCACCTACCTCTCTACAACATCCTTTCACGTCGCTGCAGAGAGCGGTAAGGTGTCCCTTCAGAGGAATAGTGTAAATACCCTGCCTAGGCCACTAAGGCAGTTGCAGCACAAGAGGAGACTTTTCCTGCAATGCCTCCACTTTGTTAGACATCCCCAACACTATTTCTCATTACCTTGGATCCCACCACTATTACCTGGCAACTGTCAGGTGGAGCAACTGGGACCCATGGAGGCTCTATGGGTTTTTACCGTGCTGTGAAATGAGGCAGCTGAGGTTTGCAGAAGCAGTCTGACTGCAGCTGAGCTCCAGGAGCACTCTAAAAGTAGGAAGGTGGTGACTGTTTTGGGAGTCTATAGAGCAGATCATCTCATCTCACCTTTTTCAAAGCAAAGGAGGCAGTCTGTCCTCCCCGCACTTCTTTGACGGGCATTCTCTTGCGGTGGATGGACTTGACAGCAATAGGTAGGAAATTCCCAAGGGGATCTGGCCCCAGCAGCAGGGTGTCATTTAGCTTGATTAGGCCTCTCAGTGTCGTCCCAGACACAACTGTTCCTACACCCTATGCAAAAAAACAAACCAAAACAAACCAAAAAGAAAACAGTAATTGTGGTTACTCAACCATGCTAGCACAAGAGCTCTAGAACTCCCTTATGTAGGGAAGATGCCTTATTCAACCTGAAAGAAGGAGCAGAAAATTCTTCCAAATTCCAGGCCCCTTACCGGGACTGAGTAAGTATCATCTATCTGGAATTCTGCTGGCTCTTCTTCCCTGTAACTGGTCCGCGGAGACAAGAGATTAAGAAACATCTTCAGCAAATCTAGGTTCTCCCCAGTGACATTTGAAATCTGGAAAATTGGGCACATCCTGTAAAGGAAAATGGATGAAAATTGAGTTGGTTCACCTCCCTGACTGGAATTCCACATGTAGGGAGAAATCCAAAATCTTGGGACTGAATGCAACACACAGCTGGCAAAAAGTCAGACGCACAACACCCCATGTTTGATTGCCTCTGCCTTCTACTGACATTCAGGAATAGGTGTCGGGTTCCAAGACTGAAAGAAGTTGAATAACCTGCCATCTTCTGTAGACTGCCCAGAAGCAGCTTCTCATTTCTGAGGGGAACACAAGCAGGTCAATCTCAGAATCAACATGCTTATGGAATCAATACAGCACATGGCAGATGCAACCTTCACACATCTAGACAATGGGACTCTCCTGAACCTTCTCACCCAGTCTCCAAATAGGATCGAAAGAGAAACAACTCTCCTCTACTCCCATTACCTCTCTGAGCTGAAGTTGGAGGCCGTTACAATGACATCATCCTTGCTCTGAACCAGCACGGGAATCTTCCTGCACCCTGGGGACTTCAGCAGTCGCTGTAACAGCTTCAGGGTTTCTTAAAGGGTGAAATGAATATTGTTAGGGCAGCATCTCCCATCTTTACAAATCACTTTTGTGGGGTCTTTTCCCAAAGGGAGACTGGTGCTCTTGCCACAAATAGACAGGACAAGATGGCTAAAGGTGCATGAGTGAGACTGAGTTTGCTGCAGCCCAGATGGCACTTAGGAGCCATTCCATCTTCCATTTTGTGCCAGCTAGCCTGCTGCCAAGCGACATCAGAAATGAACAGACATTCATGTTTGCATCTGCAAGTGCAGTGCTGTGAAGTAGACATTTTCTAGATGTCCATTAAGCAGCTTTAAGCAGTTACAAGGTATTTTCTCATTCTATAAAGGATTTTTCATATTGAATTCAGTGAAAACCAGCAGCACTCAGGAACTGAGTATTTGAAAATAGGTGAATTAGAGATCATTTTTGAACGAACCAACCTCAACAGATTTTCCCTGGGAAATCAACCTGCCCTAGAAGGTTAGAGAAGCATGAAAGAGGTAAAGATCATCATCACAGACCGGGACAGTGTAGGTGGACCAGATCCAGAAATAATTATTGTGGGACAAATCTTTGATCTTTTGTCTCTACTTGATTTATTTTCTAAAGCTCCTATCTATCAGCCAGCAGGAGCATTACCTGATGCACTAATGTCAGCCTCCTGCAAACTGCCTTAGAATAAATGAGGAAAAAAAATCCAAAAGGCTAGTAAAGGTTTAATAGAGCAAATCATTTATATTCTAGATATGTCATCAAATTAGATGTTTTTTGTGTACAAATGATTGCCTATGGGAAAATAATGTTTTGGATACAGAAACACAAATATCTAATCACACCATCTGCTATTCACAGATACACTTGAGCCAAATCTTGTGTCTATTTAATTTAAACAGAACATGACACAGGAATGGCTTCTCTCAAAAGTAGCTCTCCTCACACCAAGCTGAGCATCCTTCCTTCCTTCCTTACTCAGTTATTATCTTACCAGTTGGGCCTTACATTTATTTGCCAAACATCTATTATGGAGATAATATTTATATTATCTTCTGATCACATGTGTCTGTTTACCTGAAACATATTTATAGGATGTTTACAGTAATGAACTAACCACAGACAGTACCAGGAGCGTTCACTTTCCTGATTCTTAGCACTGATTATCAAACAAAAAAAAAAAACCCAAACATTGCTCCAATTAACCACAGCATGTTACTGAAGGTGTGAAAAATGCATCCAGAGAATTTTAAAGGTAAAGAGTTAGTCACAGTCTGAAAAAATGTCAAGCATAGGTTAAAGGGACACAGTTGGGGTTAAAGGTGCTGCTTTAGCTACTGAGCAAAAACCTCACTAGCCCCTGCTGTTCACTGCCCTCCCTGCTTATGTCTAGTCTGGTCCTGCTCCCATAGCCCACATGGGCAGCTGCTTTGAACCACAATTCAGTGAGTGTTGATTGGTTCATCAGACAGATGAAGGAACTGCCGCAGTTCTGTCAGCATATCTGAGAAGCACCCGGGTGAGCAGGATGTAAAAAGCAGCTGCCCCTTCATCTAATGGCTGCCAGAGAACAAGTTTGATCAAAGCTTAAGATCATGCTCAAACTGTGGGCAAGGAGGAAGGCAGCTTTCAAGAGAACTTCCAGACTTTCCCTTCAGGTTTAAATACTCAGAGACAAAGACACAATCCCAACTGTATCCTCTTCCCCTTAGAGCAAAATGAAGCACACTTTTGGGATGCCCAGCTGAGTCTGCCAAGTTGGGTAATTTTGAAATAATGACTACAAGTGAACTGCCTGCAAAATGGGCAAGGGAAAAAGATAGATTCTGGAAGATGTAATCAACTGTGACAACCAGATAAAGTATCTTTCCTCCAGCAGTAATTCCTCAACCCAAGCAGAGGACACCAGCACATACAGAGGTAAGAATCAGCCTGGGAGAGAGCTTGTAGGACTCACCTTGCAGGATATTGGCAGGGCACATGTCAATCTTGGTCACCACAACAAAGACAGGAACATTAAGTGCAAGCGCCAGGCCTAAGTGCTCCTTGGTCATCCCTACGATCCCAGCGTTACTGCCAACCTACAGGGATACAAGACATGGTGATGGAAACATTCCTCCTGCAGTGAGCTGGCTTACAGAGGTCTTGTGTTGGATGTGCAGTAGGCTGTTATTAGGTTGTAGACACATCACTGGGCCTGTATGAGCAGACCCAGCTTATTTCAAATGCTGTTGGACACTGGCTAAGGACTCTTCACTCCACAATATTAGCAAGGTATTCCGGAGTTTAGAAAACTTACAGCTTTCAAGAACCAAATATCTTGGGCCTGTCTGATACTGACAGTCGTGTGGCACTTGCCTCAGAGCCCAGGCTGGGTGTCCACAGTGGCTGCTGCTCTCCACCTCTGAGGGATGCTGCCTCCCTCTGCAACCCCACAAGGGCTTTGCAATAGGAAAGCAACTGAGGCCGTTAAAGCTGTGAACAGCCCCGCTCCTGCTGATACCATGCACCTTTCTTGCTACCTACCATAAGCATGCAGAAGTCAGGTAAATGTCCGGTCATGCCAAAGACGGTGGTTTTCAGGTACTTTTCATGACCAGCCAGGTCAATGAAAGTGATGACCTTGGTGGATTTCTCACAGATCTTTGTCCATTCCAAGCTGCCACCATGGCTGTCAGGCTTGTTCACCACGTTGCCCTCGCTGTCAAAGCCCAGAATGTCATTGCCCACGCTGCTGGTGCGGCCAGACTCGATCTCATGTTTATGGCGGAAGAGCTTTTGCCGAGCAAAGCCTCGGCCATTGTCTAGTTCGCCATGTGTCAGGACGCCCAGCAACGTGCTCTTTCCTGCATCCACGTTGCCAACAACTGCTACCCTGGAATGGAAAAGGAAAAAAGAACCTGGTAAAATGTGATACCTGAAGAAAAAAGACCAAGTAATCAATAAACCCCCCAGACACCCGTAGCTCTTGCAAATAACCAGCTTTTTCATCCTAACCTTCAAAAAAACCCAGATATTCAAAAATTCCTTCACAAGCAGAGCAGCAATTCTTTCACAGTTAACAGCAGAGATCCCAGACTCTGGGGACTGGGATGTGGAAGACTGTGGAAACATGTCATGGTGTCCAGAATACAGTCAGCTGAACCTGACATTGCTTGGTGACATAGAGAATATCCCTCTTCCCACCCTAGTCTCTGCAATCCAACACGTACATTGTGGAAATTCAAAAGACTAAATCCCAACTTGGTCTAGATTAGCTCTGCCTCTCTCATATTCCTCATGTTTCAATAGCACCAGGCACTAGGGAGAGCACAGATATTTAAGCTGCTCTTTCCAGAAAAGGAAATGCTCAAACCACAATAAAACATTTCAGGGGAAAACGCTCTCCTACAGCAATCTTATTCCTTGTCTCTGATAAAGCTGACTATTATGGCTGTTGGCAAATGTTGGAAATCCATTCCATCCAGGTTTGGGCAGACTCTCAAGTCTTCTTATACAAGCTATTGTTTAAAGGTGACTTGAATCATCAGTCTTGGAATAGAATTGAACCCTCAGTCAAAATACTGTATTCCAGCAGCATGTGTATAGACACACACAGACAGACACACACACAGAGCCATGGAACTCTCCGCTGGGACTCCAGCCCATGAAAGATCCCCAAACTGCAAAACTGTCATCCGGACAGCAACAGCCCTCAGCTAAACACAGGCAAGTTTCCACAAACAGTTTGTTCACAAAAGAGACAGCAACAATGACAAAAAGGTGATTTCATTAACAAGGAGTGGTCAAGCTCAATTCCCTTTGTTGGGTAGCTACAACACCCAGACTTGAATCAATGTTGCTGGCTCAGCATCACAGACTGCTCACACTCTAAAAATGCAGCTGAGCTGCTCACTAACCCTGTCTCCACCCAGATCCTCACCTGACCTCCAGGAAGTCGTTGTCACCCACACGTTTCCGAACAAGGTAGTCGCGCACCTTGCCCCCTGCCTCCTGGTGCTCCCGCAGGAGGATCACGTCTGCCTCGATCTGTTCTGCCATGCTCTTCAATGTAGCATAGGATGCTTCCATGTCTGCCTCACTCAGACCATATTCAGTCCCATCTAGTACAACGTTGAGGAGACAAAGGACAGTCATTGAGAAACCTTGCAACAGTCAGCAGCAATGTCACTCACACCCAGTGGGATTCATATGTGGACTGGAGATGTCAGACATGTAAAGCACCCTTTGCCCAAAAATTAAAAAGAACAGCCTTTGCTGTAAGTCTTTTAAGATACTACAAAAGCACCATCTTTCATTTAGAGGAGTTTTCTTCATTATTTCCACAAGCAAATACTTAGGGATAGGCAAGAGAGAAGCCCATTTCTGTCTAAATCCCTTACTTTGCATGCTGAATGTGCTTTGCATACCATTTCCTTCAGTCAGAATGTCTTCTCTCACGCTGCAGTAATGGGAAAAGCATTAATAAAAGGAAAGCTCTGGCTGCAATACTACCACAATGAACCAGTGAATGCGGGACCAACTTAAAACAATCAGCTTATTTTAGAAAACCACACCCTAAGTGCACATTTGCTGCATGTCTGGCCTGCACAGTGATTTCTTTAGCCCCCACATACTCCAGTTAAAACAATGTTTTTGGAATGTCTCCCTGCCTTCTTCCTGGCACTTGAAAAAAATGCTGACAGCACATAAGGCCAGAAAAAACCAAGGAGGCACTGCTGCCTCTGAACAGCCAACCCAAGCAAAGAGCTAACAGTCAGAGCAAATCAGTGGCAACCACCTAGACAGTTTAAAGGTCACCACAGCTGTCAGCTTCTCTCCTAATACAGGTGCTGAGAGGTTGCACATATTTGGGGCCATAATCTCCTCTGTTGGTAAAAAACCAAAACAATAAACAAAGGTGAAGAGTGACATGCACCTGAATGACCAAAGCTATTGCTGTGTGCACATTCACATGCATGGCTGACTCATCAGCAGTAACTGCAGTTTGCATGAACTAATCACCATTTTAACTTACTGCACAGCTCTACAAGAAGTAGAGTTACTGGGTGATTACCAACCTAGCTCATAAAGTGGCTGAGAAGCTGTTGAGACTGTAGGGAAAACAGAAAGTGCCACAGCTGGGGTCTTGGGTCATGGAAGGGGAATGAGAAGTAGGCAGGAGAGGGTAAGAGCCAAAGGAGAAAGGGAAGGGTCACTAGTGATGAACCAGTGAGTTTCCTGGCAGTACTCACTCACTCTTTTTGTCATCTGAGGTGGGTATCCATGATGACCAAAATCATGGACACTCAAAAGTAAATGAGAAGGAGCGATGGTGCCAGGGATCTAAAGAATTCTTTTCCGTTGGCTATTGTTTCAAATTTACAAAAAAGGTTCCCATCTTTCTTGACTATGCAGCAACCCAAAATGAAGTGAGAAGCTTTGGATCATATTTAAATGAACAAATGCCCACTTCTAAGTACATCATTGCAACAGCCACCAGTTAACACCCTCACAAGGTTTCCTAGAAGAGAAAGCAGTTACTAGCCTGACTAGCTAGAGCTCTGCTGCAGACGTGGTTATTCCAGACACCAAGGATTCAGAATACAGATGGGAAGCTCACTTGGAGGTGAGCGCATTATCCCTGTGATAATGGCTGCATGGCCACTGGTCATCTAATCTGGTTTTCTCTTCTATGTTGGCTGCTTTGCAAGACACCAAGAAAACCCAAAAAAGCACAAAGTTCTGAGGTAACACAACTCTTTCCCTCTATTATTTCAGACAGTGCTGGCACTGGCTTTTTATTCTTCCTCAAACATAGTAACTAGTAGAATGTCTGAACATAAGAATTTGATATCCAGCAGCAGGTATCTAATATATTGGAAACACGCCTTTAGCCTTAGACATTTTTTTTTCACATTCAGAAAAGAAATTTCAATTTCAAAGCAAGACCATGTTCAATGTTATTTTACCAGCATCAGATGCAAATATTCAAATTGCAAAAAAGAATGAAAAGGTAATCCATGCTAACTTCTAAAATCTGCAAAGGCAAATGACTCCAGTCACACACAAGTTAATGTAACAATAAAGGCCTCACGTCGAGAAAAAAATAACACCTTTCTCTCCATAGTACAGACACACACTAACAAAGTCAGCAGCATGTATTCTATCTGAAGTATCTCCAGTACATTCCTGTGTGATAAAAATATTGTTATTTACAATGGAGAAGTGAACAAAGACAGATGGAATGAGACCTCCCTCAGACATTGAGGATGTCTGTATTAAAACTGTTCCTATAATCTCAGGTCCTTCATCTTTTCCTGGTGTGCCCAGATGACTTATGCCTTATTTCCAAAAAAGAACCTGTGTGGATTTTATACAAAAGATATGTTCAGCTCCACTACATAAGACAGCTGCTGTCAGAAATAGAATAAAATAAAAGAATCCTTCCCACGTGTTCTGCTATACTTTGTGTGGGTTTTCAAGTTAATCTGCAGAAGTAAGTACTACCTTCAGCAGCAGACCAGTTAGATCAATTAGTATTTTCTTATAATTTTCATTGGTTTTGTTGTTTACCTGAGGAAGCTATACTCACCTGATCCTTGACCAATGACATAGATGGTTTCCCCACATCCTTCATCAATTCTCTCTGACATCTGCCGGAGCAAACTGTCATACTGCTCTGAAGTTGGACTCACCATCACCAGCTGAAAAAAAAAAAAAGATTACATACTCATTTGCAGATATCAAGCAAACAATTTCAAAGTCAGCTTCAGTTATAAGGAAAATCAATCCACATGCTTTATTGGAAGAGAAGGGCTCTTTTTCAGTGACAGCTTTCTGGGGGGTGTTGGGTTTTTTTGGTTTTGGCTTTGTTGTGTTTTTTTAACCAGTTTCACTGACAGCTATTTCCTTGTGACACTGCACAAAGTTATTTGTCTGAGCTCAGAGTTCATTTATGATACACTTCAAAGCAAATAAAAATACCGAGCACCTCATTTTAAGTAACCAACATTTAAAAGCCACATTTAAGTGAACATCCCACTTCTATGTAACACCTATTTCCACACAAGGAAAACAGAAAGGGGAGGAGGTATTTTCTCCATAGAAATTCCTTAGCTGGGTACTCCAGTTTCTGCTGCACAGGGTGCTGCTGCTCCCCGAAAGCATGATGGGACAGCCAGAGGGAGCCAGTCAGACCTCCCTGCAGAGCATACCTAGGCACCAAAACGTAGAGCATCTCATAAGTCTTCCACATACTTCATCTCCCCTTTTGTTTTCTGAGGGGGCAGAGGGTAAGGAGAGAACATGAATAAGCATTATTTTCAAATTCCTAACAAAACTTTAGGTACTTTACTTTACAGTGCTGCAAGTCAGACCTACAAAGCAGTCTGGACAAGCACACTTGGATGTTTCACCAGTGGAGAGCTGCAGTTTTGCAAGCCAGCAGCTGTGTTACCAGCAAGCTTTAACTGCAGTTATTGCAACAACCATGACTTCTTTTGCCCTTCCCTGCAGAGGTATCAAGAGAAGGAAAAAGTGGACAGAAACAAAACAGAAAATGGGGAGAAGACGACAGTGCTTCAGGAAGGACCCTTATTAGAACAGAATGGTATAGCACCATTTCTGGTAAAAACCTGCATCGCTCATACAGCACAGCTGAGGACACTCACACAGAGTGGCCACAATAGCGGCATGGCAGTGGTAAGCCAAGGAGACCTTCATCATCCATTCAGGACCAATGAGCTACCTGCTCTCTGGCTGCCTGCACAGTATAAATCTGTTGGTGGCTGAGCATCCTCGTAGAGCAGCTCAAGCTGTTGTGACCAAGATACGCATTTCTCTTAAAGAGGTGCTTTCAGTCAGAGTTGTAAAGGCTGTCACCTACCGACAGCCCTATGGGTAGGCAGGCCTGTGCCACACTACAACACTCAGTGAAATCCATACTTCCACTAGCTGTCCTTGCATGCACATTCCAAAATCATGCCCAGAAAGATGTACTTCCTTTCACTATGCACCAATGCCAGGCTGAAATCTGTGCTAAATTTGCCTAAAACATACGGTTTACAGCAGTTCACATCTTCGGGTCTGCCCAACATTCTGTACTAACACAGCCTGACTTGCTAGCCCTTGTGATGTGTATTCAAGGAGGAACTGCCTTTTCCACCTACTACTACTACAGAGCTGATGAATACCTTTAATAAAGTCTAGAGTGTAAAGGAAGACAAAACCCCACAAATAACATGTAAGCAGCTTTCAGAATTATAGCAATGCACACATGGGGAAAACTGAAGCACAGACAGCAAGTGCTGGTTAGAAGGTTTAAGGCAGGCAGAGCAACACTTTCCTCAACGGTTAAGAGTTACACAGAGCATATACATGTCTGCAAGAGCCAGGCAGCTACGAGAGGGACAATCACCTTCATGTGCCTCTTCCAGGCATGTGCTCTACCTAAGCCTTTTAACTACTTAGCATGGCCCACAAAGGGTAGCAAAGCACTCTGATCTGGAAGGCTTTCTGTTTCATGCAACAAAGGACTGAGTTTTGCCCTTACTAGTTGCACTTTTGGTTTTGTTTTCTCCTTAAAGGAGTCCACTGGATGTAAATGTGTTGAGAGGCATAATCAGCAACTGTTCAGAGGCTTGATCGGGACAGGAATGGAGGGCTGTGTGTTGATGTGTAGGGCTTGTTTTGCCCAGCAAGCACTTTCTGGAATTCCTGGAAGCAGAGTAGATGGGCTCACTGTTGAGGCTACCACGCCAGCACAGGTCAGGGACTCGGGGAGATGTATTAAGCAGGCTGTCATACATATAGAGACCAATAAAATGACAGGAGCCACCAGTGTTGAGGCACACTAACTTCAGTTTCTTCAAGTCTCATCACCAGCTGCATTGTTCTACGAGTTCAAATGCTTCAGCAGCGTGCAGTAGCAGGGTATTGCCAGGGGATATTTGAGCTGAGGAGCTCACTGTAGCATTTCCTCACAGTGCCAGGCAGGAGGGCTGGGGGTTCAAACAACACAGCACCCACACAAATCAGCTCAAAACACTGTTCCCCCACTTTGCTGCTTTCACTGCCATGCAAAAGTGCTGAAGGATGCTCCAGTGGTGGACTGCCTCCAAAGCCTACCCTGGGGATGATGAAGATACAACCAATATAGTAAGAGCAGGATGTCAAGAGAAGGATGTGTAGAACAAATAGTAGCTTTCATGGATCACACCTTCCAATGCTGTTCTGTATTTCTAGCAGCTGTTTCTGCACCCTGCAGCCCCCAGCCAGTTCTGCCATTTCCTAAGCCACTGGAAGACTTTACTTGCTGTTTTGAAGATGCCTTTAGCTTCCTGGAGAGAGGGACCCTGTTCTTTGCCATCTCCTTGGTTGGAGAGAGGCCCTCCACCTTAGCCTCTTGGCTTTTTTTTGCTTTGCAACTTTGAGCAATCCCCTCCATACTTGCACTATGCATTTGTGTTCTTCAGAGGTTTTCACAAAGCCAAAAGTGTTCAATTCTGTTCTTTCCACTTTTCCGGGCACCGAGCAGTTAACAGCAGGAGTCACGTGGGTCTAACAACCTCAGATTTCCTATAAGGCAAAAAATGTAACACCCAGTTACTCTTTTATTCTCATGACAGCAGAAGGAAATTTATCTCACAAGTCTGAGATTCCATCTCTAAAGTCCCTTCCCAATCTTTGGAGAAGGGTGGCTTTTCCCATCTTTCCTCTGATCAGTTTTGGGATGAACACACACTGGAGGTAAGTAACAGCTACAGCCATCTGAGCTTACTTCAGGGGGACAAGCTGGACTGTACCGTTCTGCAACTGCCCAGTGGCAAGCAAGCAGCCACAGCATTCATTTACAGCAATTTCAGGACACCGTGAGATTGAGCTCAGGTTATATCAGCTCTACTACAGGCAGTCCTTATAAAAGAAGCATCCTATACCCATGAAGCTGACAAACTATAAAGATTAAGGGCAAAACAAATACTCTGTGGTACATAGTGCTTCTTTTTTTTTGGAATAACACATGACATTTTGCATGGCTGAAAGGCCACCACCAGCCATTGGGAAGTCAGGGGAAAGGCAGCTTCTGTAATGTCATATTTTGCTTTCTATTTCCTGTGGCTGTACATAGTTCAAGTGCTATTAATGTTCTGTTGTCAGTGCAGATCTAATGTAAGTATCAGCTCCACTAATAGCCTTGTGTGATATCTTTTTTGACCTGAAAGATGATTACTACTGGCAGCGTGTTAGTACTGAAGGGAAAACAAACACCCATTAAGATCAACACGATAATGAATTTGTGCTGATGAAGGTATCTACTTGACCAACTGAGAAGGTGCACTCGATAACTGAGGCCTAAAGTGTTCCTCTCTAAAAAGAGCACACCTTACAATGAATGCACTGGGGGAGGACTGGGAGAAAAGTACGTAACACAGCACGGGGATGGGTCGGACCAGGACAGAAGTAGCAAGTAGCAAAATAATTGGCTGCAGTGTGAATCACCATTTTAAGCAAGAACTGAAGGGCAGGCATTCAACTGGGGAGACAGAAAAGATGAAGGGATTGGGGGCGGAGGAGGGCAGGTTATCTGTTGCATTCTCACCATATGGGACTGCTGTTTTGAGCACACAGTGGGAGACTAACTTGGAGGGATGGGGCTGAGCTCATAGTCTTAGGTCTTATCCAAGATGAAAGGTCTAGGGGAAAGATAGCTAGTGTACACTGCTGTATGGAAAAGTAACTTGTAATAAAGGTCAAAGAAATTCTTACCTATTGCCTCCATAGTGCCTGCAGGTTTCTAGGAGTGGAAGACAGGCTGACAACACAAATGGAGGTTCTGGAAGGAAAAGCATTCCTCTGTCTTCGTCAAGAGTTTTGTTCAGGTTCCTGACTGTTTAGAATCAGTCACACAGCTCTTGGCATTCTGCTCCCTCTTGCACATCAGCCACATCCAAGACAATGCACAGATCGATATTGGCATCCTGTATGAAAATCTTGTCCAGCTCATTAAGGCAAACAGGTGGCTCAATAAATACTGCAGGTTTGATTTCTGTTCTTTACTATCTTACAATATATCCTCATAACATTTGTTTTAATACGGTACCACAAGGTAAAATATCCAGTTGTCCCCTCAAAAAGAAGTTTCCACATCCACACACTACAGTTCCTCCACAGAGGGCATGAAAATCCAGGACTTTGGAACAACTCCAGCTGGAAATGTGAAGAGGAACGATGGCAGAAAAGCAGGAGGAAACACCAGCTATGCTGACTTCTGGATCACATAATCACAAGTGGACTGAACCAAGTTGCCAGGAGACTTAAGACTGAGAGATGACATCACAATATATCAAATCCTTGGCAGCAAAAGGTAAATGGTTAAAGAGATCAGCCAATTGGGGCAAAAGAGAAGACGGTGTGGAAAAGCAGCTAATGGCTGTGGCGGGCTCTGGCATGCACATATCACTACAATGTACCTTCCTACAAGAAGGAACTGAGAACGAATACTGACAGAAACAAGACCACCACAGTTTTGTCACTCAGATTCTAGAAAGGAACCGCACAAGGTGAACAAACCTTTTAGTGTTGACTTAACTCAGCTTGCAAGAGCAAGACACCCTTTGTCACTGAGCCCTTGTGCTCAAAAGTTACAAGCTCTGGCTTGCTTTTACGATTGTGAAGAAAGCCCCAGGAACTTGTACAACTGGCGGTAGAGATAACTACAGAGAACCAGCGCAGAGGGAAAACGTTAGTGAGACGTTAAAGCAGCCGTCAGCTTCAAACCCTGCACTTGTTGAGAGGATGCAACACCCGCTGCAGGCACTTCCCCGGGGAGGCCAGGAGGGAAGGAAGCAGGGTGGACAAGCTTGCCAGCACCCTCCTTACCCGGCCAGGGCACAGCTCGCTCTCAGCTCTTCGCAGGTCAATTTTACTACAGTTCTCTCGGCCGCCTCCCCACGGCACAGGACAAGTGATGCCAGGAGGGGGAAGCCCCCGAGACCCAACTCCAGCCCCCGGGGAAGCCCCCGGTGTGACTCACACACACAGCCAGGCGGAGGCAAGAAGAGGCCCAGCCCCTGGCTCTCCTGAGGTCAGGGGACCGGCTGGCCCCGGCTGTTGAGCTGGCCCCGGCTGACGGACCGCCCCGCTCCGGCCGGGCTGGAAGGCAGCCCCACGGGCAAGACAGCCACCAGGGCATCGAGGGGCCTGGCGGGTGGTGGCGTTCGCCGCCGCCCACCCCCCCGCCAGGCCTACCTTACTGGTGAGGTCGATCTCGGGCTCGCCGTTGAGCGCCTCGCCATCGTCGCCGTCGAAGGCTGAGCGGAGGGGACAGGCGGCCGCCGCTACGCGAGGCCGCCCGCCCGGGGAGCCGGGTTCCGGGGCGAACATACAGGCCGGCACCGGGGAGCCCCCCATGGGGGATCGGCTCCGTTCCGCCGCCGCCATCTTCCCTGCCCCGGCCCTCCTCCTCCTCCTCTTCCTCCTCCCTCACCCCCCTTCCCCGTGCCCGCCCCTCCGCCCCGGGAGGCGCGGCAGCCCCACCCCCGGCCCGCCAAGGCTGTGCTAGCCAATCACCGGCAGAGGAATGGGGTGATTAGCCTGTAGCCATGACGACAAAGGGCGGGACTGTTGTTATTCATGAGGGAGGGCCACGCCCCCGCGAAGCGCGCGAAGCCAATGGGAGAGCCGCTGCCAGCTCGACTCGTTTTCTATATATACACACACAACAGAGCCCGCGCGACGTGTCCGGCGCTTCCTACCCCAGCTGGCTCTTGTGACAGGCATCCCTAAAGGCCAATCGAATAAGAAGACTCCAGCGACTGGGCGGAACTGAGCCGCTGCCACAGGCAGAGCCCGCCCTGGTGGGTAAGGCTAGCCAATTAGAAAGAGAAGACTTTTCACGGACCGTTGTGCAAGCCAATGGGACGGGGAGGGGAGCGCGATGGGTGTCCCTCTAAGCTGCGGGTCCGGTTGTCCCGGTCAGGCGCTCCGCTGGTGACGGGCGCTGCCAGGTAGTCGGAGCCCTGGCGTATCGGCAGCTTTCACGCCTTGCTCGGGAGGCCGCTAGCTCCGGGGATCGGCAAAAGGGCCGCGCCGCCCCCTCAGGACCGGGGGACTGGCCGGGCGAGCCCACGGCATTCAGACCATAAGGGGCAGAGCGTCAGCGCCGAGGAAAGGAGGAAATCCCGCCCGCGGAGGGATTTTGCGGGCTGGTAGGTGACCCCGGCGCGACGGGCAGGCCGGTGGAGAAGCCGCCCATCCCGTTTCTCCGCCGGGCCGGGCAGCCTCTCCTCAACTGCCACCAGCTCCCGCTTGACGCAAAGCGAAGTCGGCGAGGGTTTATGTTTATTCACCAGGCGGTAAAACCACCTCAGCTGCCCCAGCTTATTCATCGCAGCCTAAGACTCGACGCTCTTATTAATTAAGCAGGCGAGAGGGAAATTGCAGCTTAGTGAAATTAACTCGTCTAAGGCTGCGCAGCTCATCAGCCGCAGGGCCGGGAGCGAACCCTGCCTGCCGTCGGCCGCACGCCGGCCCATTCGCCCTCCAAGCCAAGCCCGTGTCCTAGCAGCCCACCCAGCCGGCTGCCTGCCCGTCTCCGGGCACGAAGGCCGCAAGCCGCGTCACCCGTCCCCGCTACGCTCCCGCCTCCGGGGACGCTCTGGGGGAGGCAGAACTGACAACCTGGCGGCAGCCCCGCCACATCCCCGGGCCCCTCCTCACATCTCTCTCCTCTGCCGCCCCGCGCTGGCCGCTGACGTCAGGAGGCGGGGGACTGGGGGGGGCGCGCGCACGACGCCGGCGTGTGCGGGGCGGGCCGCGGGGCACGCGCGCCGCGGAGGGGAGGGTGCCAGGGGGCGGGAGGGGGCTAAAGCGGAGGAGCGGGGCCCGGCGCGCATGCGCGGGCGGCCCTCAGTGTGGGGCGGCCGCGGCCGAGGAGTGGGTGAGGCGGCGGTGGCGGGGCCCGGTGGGGCTCGATGGCTGCCCTCGCGTTCCTCCTGAGGGCCCGGGCGGGCGCCTCGTCCCGGCAGTGAGCCTGGAGGGGCGGGGAGGCTGCCAGGTGGGAGCCGGGGTGGGGGGGGGCTAGGTGGGGGTTTCTCCTCGGCGCGAAAGGGACGGGGCGGCGGTGTGTGGCTGGGCCTTGGCTCTGCGAGAGGCTGCCGCCCGGCTTGTCGGTGTCGGTGGTGATTGTTGTGCGAGTGGGGGGTGGGGAGGGCCGGGGTGGGAAGGTGCGAGGCAGGCCTGGGGGCTGGTCCCGCCTGCTGCTTGCCCTCCCCTCGCCCCCGCGGGCTTTGTGCTGCCTCTGCTCATTGCTAATGGAGACTTCCCTTTGTCGGAGTGCAGGGTGACTTGTGAGGAACTGCCTTCCCTGGAGCCTGGACCTGGTTTTTTTGGTTTTTTTGTTTGTTTTTTTTTGTTTTGTTTTTGTGGCCTAGCAAGAAGCGGTTTCCTTTCCCGAGCTGTTGGCATCTTCTTGCCTGGATTCAGTCATTCCCAAAGGAATGGAGGAATGCAGTTGATAAGCCCTTAACTACCCTCTGCTCCCATAGGCAGCACCAGAAGCTGGCTTCATCTTCTTCACTTTGGCACTTTGGGGGTGGGCCTCTCTTTGTTACCTGCTCCAGGCACCTTTTTAGTGGCACTGTAGACCAAAGGAGATGGAAGAAAAGGAGCGATGTGATAAATTCCAGCTGGTACCCTGAGACTAAGGGAATTCATATATTTTGACATTGTTCTTTTAAATTTTTTTTTCCCTGTGGGGGGTGGGGAGGAACGAAGTATTACATTTTATGGGGTATGGGAGGAGGGAGGAAAAATATGTGGCAGATCTTTATGTGGTTTTTAAAACCAGCTATCAGAGGCAATTACTAAATAAACTGAAACACAAGAGGAAGGTCTGTGAGCTGGAAGCAGCGCTAGCCTGTAAAAGAAAGGGACAGTGGGCTGCTGTTGTGACTGTGGGGGAAGAAACTTCAGCCTCCTTCATTTCTCAACACCAACTCTCCATCCACCCTACGCAAAAATGAGTTGTGTGCCATGGAAAGGTGACAAGACCAAATCGGAATCACCAGAGCCACCCCAGCTACCACCACTGCATATTTACCATGAGAAGCAGCGTAGGGAGCTGTGTGCCCTCCATGCTCTCAACAATGTCTTCCAGGACAGCAACGCCTTCACTAGGGAAACCCTGCAGGAGATTTTTCAGAGGTAGGATACTCTCTACACTGGCATTAGCTTCCCCTTGTCCTCTTGCTCAGAGGAATTTTCAGATGTTATTTGAGGGGGGGAAATAGAGCAAAGAAGGGGCCCAGAGTATGCCACTACTCTGAATGTAGCTCCCCCCACCTCCCCTCCCTGTGCAGAAATTCTCTTTTTACTTGTTTCTTAAGCTATTCTGGCTGCCAGTTTTGGGTACAAGAGCTTGGTTGCAGATGCTGTCATATGGTTGGACTGCTGTCTTCTCTCCCACCCACCGTAATGCATCTTCTACCTGTCTTGTTTTGCCCCTGCCTCATGTTATCTTGATGCTAATAACGTATTTTGGGATTGTAAAGACAACAGGAATGACAAATGGGTCATCATAAAAACTTCTTGTTTTAGTACCACAACACTTCTGAGTTTTCTGGAAATGAGGAGCTTTGCCAGATGAGTGACTCCTTATTCAAGTGGTTAAGTTCTTAAAATATTACTTTGGGTTTCTTTTTTAATTTTTTTCCATGTAGCAAGACCCTGTGTACTCTGTCAAACTGGATTTAATTTCAGTAGCTAGATCCTTGTTTTCTGTGGCATTGTTAAATGTTTCCAGGAGCTTCAGATAATAAAAGCATTTTTTGAGTTTTACTGTGATAAATGTAAATCATTAATGTGGCCTGTAAAATACCTCGTATTTTGCTCAATGTTTATTTTATGCAGTTGCAATGCTCTGTGGAAGTTCTGAGCATGCCTTTGAAAAGGGTGATGAACTTTCATTGATGAAGTAATCAAATAGGAAATGGGGTCTCCTCTGATAATCTATCTGTGGATGTTGTACTTATTGCATGTTACACTTGAATAGCTGTTACCAGCAGTCGATGGCCTCTCATTTGTGACAGGTAGGCAATCACGCTTCATGACAGTGGTTACACAGGGACTATTGGATAAGGCAGCTGTGGTACCCTGTGCTGGTGAGCAGGGAGCTGTGCGCCTGTTGCTGTCCTGAAAATCAGCAGCTTTGTGGAACTGGTGCTTGACTAATCAAACGCGTGCCTGTCTTTGGCAAAAGAAGTGTGGTGATGTACAATGGCAAACACCAAATTGTAATGCTGTTCACAATAGCACTGAAAATAAAATTCCCGTTGGTAAAGTGGAGCTGGTCTGCGGCAGGCTCAAGGCTCTCTTTGTCCAGTATAAAGACATTTATTATAAAAGTTTTATTACAGAGCAGCAATTGTCAGAATCTTAATCATAGATGTATTGCTATCGGCCTGAAACAAAGACAGTTCATGTGGTAGAGGGAGTGTGATGATCTAATTAGTTGGTTTTCATTGGGTTCGGTGAGAGGGAATTAGTATGAAGCGTGAAACCTCTCAGAGTTGGGATGTTAATCCTGTTGGACCTCTTGCCCTAGAAGGGTGAGTATGTCTTTGATTCCAGCCTGGTATTGTTCCATACCATTTTGGATCAAGATACACAGACTGATTCAGCCCCACAGTACTATGGAAATATATGTGGAAATTCCTTTCAGAAGTGAATGAGCTATAGGCCTGTGCATAAGAATAGCTGTGAGCTTTGCATGTCTGTTGGGTTATTACTGGTGTCTATCTCTTTGACTTGCCTTCAAGAAGTCTGGATTTAGCTGCCCTTTATACATCACTCTGTCCCTATGTCTTTTCTGAGTTTAGTCATATTTGGTGTGTTGATGGCTCAGATAAAGGACCAATGAATATTTTTAATAAGCTAAAAAAATGTTGCAAGGCGTGATTTTTTTTTTAAACCTGGTGTTGACAAGGTAACGAGATCACAAATAAGCTTAAGCTTTCTGTAGCTTTTACCACATCCTTCGAAGAATGATTGAACTGCATTGCTTAATCATTAGTCTCCCTTTTGCTGCATCCTATTGCATAAGGCCAGTGTAGTCTGATGATTATCATCTCAAGTGTATGCCAAATCTTTGTCCAAGATCCCCTTTCATTTTGTAGTCCTTCCTCTTTTCTTTCCTCTAATACAAGAAATATCTTTTTGATGTTTCTCTGGCTTTTGTTCCAAGAAGTAAGATAGTATGTTCCAAATGTTGTGTGGGGATACAAACAAAATCTCTTCGCTTCACTGAAGTCTGTATGGAGACTTGATTAGGAAAGATAACTGCGTACAGGAATCTTTGAGTGTTAGTACAACACATAGATGAAAGTTTCTGACTTAGAATGCTGAGGAGGTTTATTACCTGTATTTCTGCCCAACTTTGTCAGTCTTCCTCAGCTTAATGTCTAGATAAAAATTAACTTGGGGGAGGCAGCTTAATTCCTTGTCAAATCAGAATCCTTCAGCTGATGATTGTGGATTCTATTTAGGTGTGTGGGAGTGGAGACCTTGAGGTGATTCTTGGTGGAAGTTTGCTCACTGGTATCTATCTGTTCTTTGATTTTTGAATGTGTCACCTGGGCAGGTCTTCATCTCACATCTGGGGCTCTGAAAGTTATGGGAAAGAACAAATAGAAATATGTTCTTTCAGCTCTTAAATAAGCTTTTCTCTGGAAAACAGTGCCACAAGAGGGTGCTTGTGCAACCCGAAGGGCTGTGTTAGTTAGAAGGTTTTTCTGGCTCACTGGAACTCGTGAGAGTTAACAGATTGAAGCAAAGACCTTGAGGAATTAGTTGTAGCCAAGTGATCACACATTATGGAGATGCTGGCATCACTGTGACAGGCTGTAGTTGCATCTCTGTGATTAGTAAAATACAGTGGAGTTTTGGAGACTGGAAACTGTGATCCTGTGGAAATGTCACTGCTGCACCGGGAAATGCCCAGTGGTGGTATTAATAGTTTTTCCTGTTAGCACATTGTTTTAGACTCTTCTCCCTTCTGTAGTTAACTCGTTTCCCAGGCTGTTCTGCTGTGATCTGCTCCACTGCAAGAAAACTCACAGCTGATACAAAAGGCTACTTGTCCAGTTTTGGTTGGTCTGAAACTCCTTATTCAATCCTTTGTTCCATTCTTCTTGTCAAAAGCCCAATGTTGTCAGGGGAAGAAGGGCTGAGAGATCTTCACTGGGTGAAATATGTCCAGAGAACTTGCACTGTGCTTAAGGCTGAGCAAAGAATGTGCATCGGGAGCTTGAGGTGATGGAGTTGACAGAAGGAAGAGGCAGGTGAAATGTGGATGTTTGGATGGTCTGAAACACCTGAACCTTGTGCCAGCAGACCTAATCAAATCCTTACCAACCAAAAGAACAAATTACACCAGATCTGTTCTCAGGCTTGACTTTCTTTGGTTTGGTGTTGCATGACCTTGCTGTTCTCTGCTCACAGGTTTCCCCCAGTGCTCGCTGTTCCAGCTGTTGGAGCCTGTCTGTCAGCTTCCTAATAATTCACTCCCACATTGTTTCCCCTCCTTACAATTTTCCTGGGAGGGGACACACACATGCACAAAACAATAGAAGCGAATAACTGGGGGCTTTGCCACATGTCTCCATATTTTATGTCTTGCATCCATTATCTGTTGTTGTGCAAAGGCTGTCTTCTGGTTTTGCACGTAACATGATGGGCTGTCATTCTGGACTTTTAGATGCTGTAGTAATGCATGTGATGTCAAGGCAAGCTTATGGGTTAAAGCTGAAAAGATTTGTTTGCAGCAAGGTTATCTGTTTAGTTCCTGCAACAAATATTTTTTTTTTTATCATATAATAAAGGCAGTGCTTTAGAAATCTCACAGATATCTTCACAGCCTTGTGTCTGAATGCTTCTTTCATTTACTGGGGGAGAGGTGGGGGAGAGCAACCTTTTCTACAGTCAGCATGCCCTGCCTCTTATCCAGTCACCAAGACTAGTGTTGGCTGCTGAACTTTTTAAATTATGATAGCTGTTGTTCTAAATGGTGAACAGGCATTTGATCCAACCGTGAATTGAGGAAAAAATAACAGGCATCTTCAGAAGCACCAATTCAAGGTGGGGGGAAAACTTCCTGCTCTGCGGTATCTTTCACATCAAAGCAAGGAACTTTGGAGGGTACATCCAAATTATTCTTAATGCATTTAGCTCTCTCAACCCCTTTATTGCGAGATAAGGGGGAACAGAATAGAATTGTAAAATAGTTTGGGTTGGAAGGGACCTTTTCACGGGTTTCACGTTAAAATACAAAATGAGCTTCAAGTTGTACAGCAAGTAGCTCCTTACAACTGTGGAATACGTTTGGCAAACTTGCACTAGAGCAGCTTCTTGTTCTGCTTGCAGGTTGTCTCCCAACACCATGGTGACACCCCACAAGAAGAGCATGCTGGGAAATGGGAACTATGATGTGAACGTGATCATGGCAGCACTTCAGACCAAAGGCTATGAGGCGGTTTGGTGGGACAAGCGCAGGTACTGAGAAGTCATGTAATTCTGGAGATGGCTGTTGCTTGTAGAAAATGAGAGATTAAATTAAAGTTCCAGAATATTATCTTACTACTGTCTTGTCTTCTGCACTCTTTCAGGGATGTTAATGTCATTGCCCTGTCTAATGTTATGGGCTTCATCATGAATCTGCCCTCCAGCCTTTGCTGGGGCCCCTTGAAGCTCCCTCTCAAGCGACAGCACTGGATCTGCGTCCGGGAGGTGGGAGGCACCTACTACAACCTCGACTCCAAACTCAAGGTGCCCGAGTGGATTGGAGGTGAAAGTGAGCTCAGGTAGGACTTTTTGTTCCTCCTCAAATATTACCCTGTTGGAGGTGGGGAGTCTGTCCTTAAACAGTTATCAATTGAAACATTTATGGTTGACCTTCAATAGCAAAGATTTGAGAGTAATAATGTTCTCGTGTCTGCACTTGGATTTATGGCCCATTTGTGCAAAGCAAGGAAAATGCTTTTAGCAGCAGTGATCTCTGTGAGCTCAGGAGAGCTTGTCTTTGTCTCTTGCGTGGCTGTCTCTCGTCACTAATGATGAAGGTACAGGCCAAGGTCTGGTATTAGTGGGTGGCACCTGCAAAAAGACATGCTGTGCCTCATGCTCCCCTCAAATGTGAGAGTATAAGCATTCCTTTGCCTCTCCGGTAATGATCTCTGCTTATGTTCCAAGCAAGAGACTTTCCAGACTAAAAGTGCAGCCTTATTCCTGACAGTAAAGCTGCTGGTTAGGAACCACTTGCCTGTGTAAGTCTGTGCTGTGCTTCTGTCTTGACTCCCATCCCCTCTTACATCTTAACATGATATGGTCAGTGCAATTACATTGCCTGTAAAGTCTCACCTGCTCTTACGGCTGTTTAGCTTCCATCCCAGGCTGTTCTAAAGACAACTAGCAGCTTTGCTGTCTTGACTAGACTTCTTGTGAGGTAGGGATTGCACATAGTATTTGCAGAGCCTACCGTGGCCAGTGAGGTCTTGGTAAAGTGAATGCCATCTTTCTTTGAGCTTCTGGGATAAATTAACACAGTTCTGGAACTACTGTGCAGAGCTCCTGGTGGATTTTATCTTGGCTGTGCTGTTCTTCATCAGTAAATAAGGGATTTGTATAGAGGGAATTTTGGAAATCTGGGCCTAAAGATGTCGAGAGAGAACCTTAGTTTGGCTTTCATAATTATTGGAGATAATCCAAGTCTGGTATCGGAAAAAGCTTATGGGCAGAAAGGGGCTGCATAACCATGTCAAATGACCAAGTGGTACGTTGCTGTTACAACCTGCAATAAGGACATCTAAATGATGGGGTTGTTTTTTGACACAAGTATTCCAGATTTGTTAGAATTATTTTAAAATACCATGGAATTCTTGATCTTGGAGGTCTGAAGGAACCAAACTTGGGTTTAATTCTATTTTGTCACCTTGGAGAATTGGAAAGTGACATCTATATAGACTTTCCTCTGCTGAGGTTAAGGTCATGTCTAATCTGATTTTGTGATAATTTTCCAGGCAGAGTTGTGTTGAATCTAGTGGGGCAAGTTGAGTATCTGCAGTTTTTGTTGTTGTTTGAGTTTTTTTGTTGTTTGCATGGGTTTGGGTTTGTGGTTTTGTTTTGTTTTGGTTTTTTTCCAGACAATAACTGAAAACAATATGTGGGACTTTCTTCCCATTGTCATGTTTGTATGGTTGCGAAGTTAGTAGTTGTTGAAAATTACAAAGCTCTACACTTGGTAACACTTATTTCTGTTTCTTTTTATGATAGGAAATTTTTGAAACACCAGCTGAGAGGAAAGAACTGTGAACTCCTGCTGGTGGTGCCAGAGGAGGTAGAAGCACATCAGAGCTGGAGAGCTGATGTGTGACCTGGGCTGACTCTGTCCTCCCACTACAGCTCTTCCCCTTTACTGAACTCCCAACATCCTGCAACCTGGATAATTGGTGCCCCGACTCTTCTTGTCTGGAATTTCCTTTGTTAGGCTCTTCTCTTCCTTCCTTGGTGCAATAGGGCAATGGCATAGGACATGGGGGTGGTGCGTGGGGAAGAATTGAGGGCAGAGTGGAGGAAACTGGAAGCCAATCACTTTATTAGCAAAGGCAGATGAGCTGCATGCCCTTTGTCTAGCTGGAAGGCATTGCACCTCAAAACTGGGCTTCGGGACCAGGCTGTCTGGAAGCCTCTGGCCTTCCTTTCTCCACATGGTTAAAGGCTGCCTGTGGTGGGACACTGCTCCATCTGGGCCTTGCTGGGAAGGAGCAGGGGCCAAGCACACTGCCGCCTCTTGACAAGTCTCCCTCCAAAACAAGTCATCGTGAAGACGTTCGCAATTCCTAAGGGTCTCTCAGGACACTTTCAAACA
The DNA here is from genome assembly GCA_024611175.1 of Megaceryle torquata. Lineage (NCBI taxonomy): Eukaryota > Metazoa > Chordata > Aves > Coraciiformes > Cerylidae > Megaceryle > Megaceryle torquata. The sequence continues at coordinate 42,668 of JANIJG010006596.1, forward strand.
CTAGGAATGGTATGGTGCTCAGCGTGACCCTCTGCTTCTTAGGGATGGTTTGTACCAGGAATTCTTAAATGATAATAAACAGTGTCATCTTTCAAGAAATTCTTCAGGTAGCTAGAGGATTCTTCCCCAGTGTCTCCAGGGATTTATGCTCTCAGTGAGTGATTGTTCGGCAGCATGTGGCTGGTGAAAGCAAACATGGAAACAGCAAGTGCAGGCTAATCAAGGCATATTGAGTTTCTGGACTGCAGAGAGGCTTCTTTGTGCTATGTTGGGGTTTGTTTTCCCTTTTTTTATCATCTGTTTTGGTTTTTGTCGTGGTCACCCGGTGGTTTAGGGGCTGCTCAGAGAGAGGTTTTGAGAGGAATTAATTCCCTTTTATTTACCTCTTTCCAGAAGTCTAGCCCACAGTCACGAGTGTCACGCAGAATGTCCCAGAAAGAGGTAAAGTTAACAATGAAAAAATCAGCTGAGGAAGGAAACTTTCATAACAGTTCTTGCCCTTTATATCTTTACTAGCCAACAGTGTGGCATGTGCAGAGTGTCCCCCAGAACCTTTGGGTCTTAGGAGAGACCCTGGCCTGGTGGTTGAACCAGCCTCTTAGTGCTGGTCGACAAACATTCCATTAATTGACAAATCACTTTTTCCTCCCCTTCTTCCCACACAGACATGGAGACACCAAGGGGAATCTCCACCAGCTGTTTTCCAGTCACTTGGTTGAGCTGTAGCTCAGTCACACCTTCCACAGCAGGAGGAATTGCTGAATTTGGAACAGACTTTGTTGTGTTTAGTGTTCCTGGCTAAGCTGCCGTTTGCTTCCCTCCTTGTCACATGGGATGTCTCAATTAGCAATCTCTGGGACACAAGGGAGCTTGAAGGATCTCGCTCTGTCGTGCAGGAGTCTTATTACTGGTGTTTGCACTTGTGAAATGAGGGGTTGTAACTACCTTTTCTCAGTTATTCTCTCGAGGGCTCTGAAAACGCATGATCAGGTGCTCAAAGCGGAGAGACCACCAAAATCACACATTCCTAACAGAGAAGCCCTGTGATGTCGGGATGATGCTGTTCACTGACCCCAGAACACCTGGCAAGCACCGTTTTGCAGTCTTGAGCACAGCCTCCCACAGTCGAGGGCAAATGGCTCTTAGCTTTTAAAGACCTGGTGTTTCTATAAGAAGTCCTATTTCGTAACACATTCCAATCAATGACTGATACCAGCTGGCAGAGTTTTTAAACACTTTACAGGCAGGATGTGCAGCCTGCAGGCATTCTGCTCCTGACTTGAAGCCATTTCTTCAAGGGGGGGGGGGGGGGGATAAATCTCAACAGCAACATTTTCTATGCTGATTGAAGTCGCACTTTGGAGAAACCCTGTTTGCATGGAAACTGCAAGCCAACAGATCAGTGCACAATATGCAAAGATGTTTTAAAGTATTTTGGGGCTATTTTCCTCTCCTTGTATGTCAGCTCCTTTCCCAGGGGAGATGGGACAGGACGTGGTGTGATCCAGCTGCTCAGGTAAAGGGAAAGTGTTTGATCACACACCCATGGGAGGTGAGGCCCAAGAGGGTGGGCCCAGTCCCCCCACTTGAGAGTGAGGAAGCCTGAGTTTTGTTTTCTTGCTTGTTTGGTTTTGTTAGAGCCTCATCTTGGGTTTGTTTACAGAGATGTTATTTTGTTTAACCAAATATTAAAAATTGAAAAAAGTTTCCATATAAATGTCCTATCACTTCTATGTTCAACTGAATTGTTCTGTAACAAAGTATATAAAGGAAAAATAAATTTTGGTTTTCTTTGGTTATAAAACTGCTCTGTCTGAGTTAACCTTGAAAGTCAGTCACTAGTGCTGAGGTAGAGTCACCTCCCAGAACTCTCTCAAGCCATGCAAAGCTTTCTCCGATACATGAAAGGTTGTTCCTCCCTTCCCCCACTGCCACCTGTGCGTCTCTACACACAATGCTACTGACAGCTATGAAAGAAGTGAGCCTCCCTCAGAGACATCTTTTAAAACCACGCTGCTCAGGTTGGATTTATTTAATATTCGATACAAAAAAAAAAAGCAGCCAATATCCAAAGTTCTACTTTCTGAGGCAGAGGATCAGCGTGGACGGGATCATCTTGAACCTGGCCTGCTGCTCCCTCGGTTCTTATGCACACACACACATGCCTGAAGTTGCAGTGAAAGTATTTTTGCAGATGGATCTTCCCAGATAATGTTTTCCATGGGTACAGCCACACACAGCCCTTCTGCCTTTGCTTGGCTGGGAAAGTCACTCTTCCTTCTGGCACAGGGGTCCTCTGGCTCTGAGTCAGCCAGGAAAGGATTGGTTTTGTTTGCTGCCTTTTGAGGCCTGACCTATGCGCCAGGGTGATTTTGTGTGGGGCAAGGAGGCTGGAAAAGGAACTCTCCTGCTTCCAGTCTGTAACTGGTTATAGTGTACTGACTGAATATAAAGAAAGACTCATGACTTCTATGGGGGAGAATGCAGATAGGAGCTGTCATCAGGTCCAGAGAGGGGGCTTCCCCCTCATTATGAACAGGTCAATGTCCCAAAGGAGAACCGAAAATAAAAACAAAACAAAAAAATGCCCTGACCCATCAAATCAACAGTTCAATATACCATAATCTCAAGATCTTCTCCCATGATGCAAATCCAACGCAGCTTCTGCAAATTAGATTTTTCCAGACAGTGGAGGCAGGGCCCCTGGCATTCCCCCTGAGAGCCCCGTGTTGGGTCCGAGGAGGATCTGGAAGGAGAACAGTGAGTTGAGGGGCTGCGAGGACACGGGACGGCTGCCATGTGCTGCCCTCCCCTCCTGCAGCTACTTGCAGGGTGCCGAAAGTACTCGGTTCCTCCCCTGTTCTGACAATCACATTAGACTACACCATGCATAAACAGGATGAGGGTTTGGGTGTTGCTGTGTTGGGCCTGTATGCAGTCCCCACCATGTATTTCAGTCCTGCAAAAGCTAGGTTGTGTTTGACAGTTTGCCACCAGCCTGTTACTGGGGATGGGCAAGATTGTACCACTAGAACATCCAACCAAGAGCGTCTGGTGGGACAAACGAGGACAAAATGCAGAATGAACCGTAACTGGGAGGAGGTGCTGGCACCCCGAGACAACCATGAAGGGTTAGGAGAGAGAGCTGTGGGGTTCCCACCTCACCTGTCGCTGCTGCAGCTGCTGCTGTTGCTCCATCTGCAGTTTTTCAGTTTCAAAGACGACGGGAAGAACCAGAATCATGAAGGAGGTGGTCCCAATCCACAGAGCTGCCCTAGAGAATCTAAGGAGGAGAAAGCACAGCAGTAGTAAGAATCATCTCCTTAGCTGTTTCTTACAGGTGCCAGGCTTCTGCCGTGTTTCCTTTCCATTGCTCTGCCAAAAGCCTTCTCCTGGTTCCATCCCCAACCCCACATGGACACCTTCCCCACACCCTCACCACCTGGCTTTGCCTACGTCACTGAAACACAACAGCCGCGGCCCTGCGGCTCCCCTCCAGCCCCGCACTGCGCTACCCGCGGCCACAGCTGCAGCGGGAGCCGGCGGAGTCGCCCCGCCCCCACCGGGCAGCCCACTCCCGAGAGAATCCCGCCCGGCCCGGCGCTCCCTCACCTGTACATCTTCTGCGCCACCATCAGCGACAAGTCGAAGGTGGCTCCGGCCGCCGACCGGACGCTCTCGGGGAACATCTCCGTCAGCCCCCACAGCCGCTCCGCCAGCGTCTCGTCCAGCTGCGGGCGGCACGAACCGCGTCAGGCCCGCCCCGACCCTGCGCGCCCGCCGGGGTCACCTCGATCACCCGCCCGCCCCGGGCCGCCACGCCGCCCCCCGCCCGCTACCTCCTCGTCGTCGTCCTCCTCCTCCAGCTCGTCCTCCAGCTCCTCGGCCTTGCCCGAGCCGCCCTTGGGCAGCAGCTCCTCCGGAGACAGGGACGCAGCAGCAGCAGCCATCACCACCAGGGAGGGACGGAGGGGGAGGCGAGCCACCGGAAGCAGAACAGAGGGCACAGCTCCGCCGGAAGCGGGGCGGTGCTCCCGCTGCTAGGGCTCGGTGGGAGACAGCGGCCCCTGGCGGCCGGGAGGAGCGCCAGCCACCTCCTTTAGTGGGGCTGCGGCGGCCCTCCCGCCCGTCCCGGCTCCCCCCCGCCAACCCCAGCTCGCAGCACGGCCCTTTGCCTAACAAACACCCGTAGAGTCTGCTTTAAAATGTAACTTTTTATGTAAGGTAGGCAAAGCCCGTAAGAACAAGCGACTCCAGCAGCCCGCTCGCCACCGGCAAACGGTGAAGCTCCGGCAGTCCCGTGGGCCGCCCCAGGGGACAGACTTGGGGGGACGGCGGTCTTTAAGCACAGGACCCACACGGAGGTGGATCTTCTTCCCCGCCTGTTGTCAGGCTGCCTTAGGGAGGAGGGTACCTACTGCTAAGGTAAAGTGCTCGGATAAAAAATGTGTTAACAGTAGTCGAGTGGGACTTGCTGGGGTGCCACACTACCTATAGCACCACGCAGCGATGGAGGTATCTTCTTATTCATGGTGCCGTGGAAAGAAGTACCTACAGACAGTACCAACACAGCTCGGTGGGCCAAGCTGGCCTTGGTGTCCCAGGTGCAGGGGAGGGCAGGCTCAGAGCCAGCTGCCTTGTCTTGTTTCACTTCCTCCTCCGGCTGTGGTTCTTTAGTTCCTCCAGCTCCTTCTCCATCAAGTGGGACTCAGCCGTGGTCTCTGAGAGCTGCAATGCACAGTGAACAAAAGTGAGCTACTCCCACCTCCGCTCTGTGTTACAACTGCAGGGCGAATGGTCAGACGGCAACCTCACCACCTGCTGTGTTCCTTGGACACACATGTTCTGGTTTTAGCTGGGATGGAGTTAAGTTTCTTCCTAGTAGCTGGTACAGTGCTGTGTTTTGGATTTAGTGTGAGAATACTGTTGGTAACACACTGATGGTTTAGTTGTTGCCAAGTAGTGCTTGTCCTAAGCCAGGGACTTTTCAGTTTCCCATGCTCTGGCAGTGAGGAGATGCACAAGAAGCTGGGATGGAGCATGGCCAGGAGAGCTGGCCCAACAAGCCAAAGGGATATTCCACACCACAGAATGTCATGTCCAGTGTATAAACTGGGAGCAGTCAGCTAGCAGGGGCAGATCGCTTCTCGGGCATCGGTCAGGAGGTGGTGGGCAACTGCACTATGCATCACTTGTCTTTTCCTGGGTTTTATTTCTCTCTCTTGTTATACTTCTTTTCATTACTATTATTATGATGATACAGTATTGATATTATTATAATTTATTTTATTTACTTAACTTTTCTTATCATGTTGTGGCTGTGGAGAAATTGCCAGACATAGGAGCTCAGAAACTGCCCCCAGAGTTCCAATGATTTGAGGGCAAGTTCCACCCCTACCTGTACAGACCAGTATCGCAGCTATTAGGAGACACTTGTTCCTCTGTTCAAGAGAGAATATAGAAGGTACACACCATGGGGTACCTGCAGTTTTACCTGCATGGTCCTGAGGAAGATGTGATGGAGCAGGATGGAATGACCTCAATGCCAGGCACACGAGTATGTGAGTTGCAAGGAAAAACCATCACAAATGAGGGTTCTTCCAAGAGAATTGCTGCCCCAGTCTCCGGTGGGCAACCTCCCAGACAAAGTAGAAGGGCCAGTTTCAATCCTAATCCTATGGAAATGAATTCTAATTCATTTTTAGAAGAAATGAGTAGAGAATCCTATGACCAGTACTAGAGGGGCCCTGCCTATTACTGCATTTTTAAATTATAGTTATTATTAACAATAATAACAACAAAAAGGAATATCACCAAAAGAGAGAAGTAAAACCCAAGAAAGACACTTAACAGATGGAGAATATGCATGTATTCTGTTTCACTGAAAATGTCTCCAGATTTAAGCATGAAATCTGTGATCTCTGGGTAGGGTTGAATGTAGGCTTTTTTAGGGCTTGGGAATTGTTTATAGGTTGAGAAACAGAATAGATGTCACAGTAGATGGAAGCTTTAACATTTTGTGACCAGAAAGGGTGGCTGTAACTCAGTTTCACACTTAGGGCAGAGGCCAGAGGGGCAAGAAAACCTCTGTACTCTATGAAGAAAGGGGAGAAAGAGATGTGGCACTTGCAGGGGCTCCTCTGCGTCCAGCCACAGTGTTCCCCTAAGTCATGCTCTGCTGCGGGAGGATCTTCCCCTCTTCTTGCAGAGGAGATCAGACTTTACACCCGCAGTCACTTTGCCATTACAGTCGTCTTGCATAGCAGGATAAAGTGAGAGGAGTGTGGTACAGAAAAAAATGGCCTCCTTTGGTGTTCCCAAGCAGCCTTCACGTGGGCATTTCTGCTGCTAAGGACAGGTGGCAGCTGAGCAAAGACTCACCATATCCAGCAGAATATCCACTTTCAGCCGAAGGAGGTTGTTTTCTTCCTCCAGCTGCTGGTTGCGCTTGCGCAAGCGCTGCATTTCCCTGCGATCTCCCATGAAGCTTCCTGATTCTGGAAGTAAAGAAAGAGGTCAAAATATGGATTGCCAGCCAACCATGGCTATTTCAGATCAAAGCAAGCTGAACTGCATTCTACCTGCCACCCACTGGCCATTTTCAAACTTCAGGCTCTGTCCAGCGAGGTTCATGGTGGGGGTGCCATACTCCAGGCCCAGCTCAATCTCACGGGTTGATCTGTCCAGCTGCAGGGAGAAGATCACACTCAAGCACTTAAGAGAAATCCAAAGCCACTACTGGCTCTGCCATTTCTCGGTGACTGGCGTTACAATGGAAGCTGCTGGTCTGACTGACCCTGGAGCCTGAAATCCTACTTTGGTCATATAGTGCCGCTGGAGAGGACTGGCTCCTCTCACTGCTCCGCCTGCACTTTCTCCAGCCCAAAGATACAGTCATGTCCCTGGGCTTAAAGATCATTGGTGAGAAGTTTTAGGTGGAAGTTCTGGACTGTGGATGGGGTGATGATCCGACCCTGAGCTATTCCATTTCTACCTTCGTATCTGGTCACCAGTGATCTGAAACGGTGCCACATCACCATAGGGAAGAGTCAGGGTTGGGAGCTCTTGTAATAGTCATGGTGCTGGCAGCAGGAGCCACCCACCCCTGGTCACCGAGCACGCAGTCTCGCAAGCAAGGGACTCACCAAGTGCAGGTTGGAGAGAGAGGCACATTTCCTGGGGGGGGTCTTCTTGGGGCTGAAGGTTCTCCCAAAAAGGGGCATCGCTCGAGCACTCCCCGCGGCCTGCTTGAGTGCTGCTCCCCGAGCAGGAGGGATGCGGCGGGTCCGAGGCTGTAGGGCAGACGCAGCGACGTGAGAAGACAGCCACGTCGGTGGGGACGGGGTCTCCTCCGGCGGCCCGTTTTCCAGCACTTCCACTAACGTTGCCCCGTTTCCACCTAAACCCAGACCCCGCGCCCACTCTTCTCACCCCCAAAGGGATGAATGTCGTTTGCCAGGGGGATTGGGAGGGGGAGCCGCACGGGCCGTACCACCCAACCGGAGCGCTGAGGAGAAGGGAGGGGAGAAACGGAGAGCGCTATTCCTCGCACGGGCCGCCACCGGGACGGTCCCTCGGTCTGTTTTCCCTCCCGGCATCTCACTTGGCGAAAACAGCGGGTGAAGCAGATGAGGAACCCTCTCCACATACTGCCCCGCACCACCCCCCCTCCCGCCCCAGAGTGGTAGGGTCAGCCCCGCGGTGCGGGGGCGGCTAGGCCGGGCTGTTCCATCACCGGGGGGTTTGGGGGGGAGGGAGGAGAGCACCACACCACCTCACCGGCGAGCCGCGCTTGCTCCCAGCGCTCCCCGTCCGCCACCGCGCCGCTGGGCTCAGCCGCCGCCTGCCCCGGGAGCGGTTTGCGGCCGTTGCGTCGCCATGGCGACCGCGGGGCTCCACCTCCCCTCCCCGCCACCGCCGTCGCCGCGGTGGGCGGCCCTCAGGCCTGGGCCGTGCGGGGCCAGCGGCTGCCGTGAGGAGGAGGAGGGTGGCCGTGGGGGATGCTCCGCGGGCGAGGATAGCAGCGCTGGAGGGGCTGGCTGACGGGCTTTCGGACAGTCTCGGCGGCCTTTTGCCGTCCCGTCCCGTCCCGGCTTGGCGCCCAGCTCCGTGCCCCGAGCCTCCCCCGGAGCCACGGGCTGCCGCGGAGAGGGACGAGAAGCTGGTGGTGTGGAGAGGGGGCTCTTCTCGCGGTCGAGCTGCGTCTAACTCGTGATCTGCCCGCTGGTTCCTTAACACCTAATCTAAAAAGCTTGAATTGGTCGGAAGACTTTTTAAAATCGTCTTTGCAAATAAACAACGGACGCCATTAGGCGGAGAATCCCCCCTTGCTTGGGAAGATGGGGAATGTGAGGAAGGTCTGTGGTCCTGGGCTCCCCGAGCTCGGGGGAGGATGGGTTGGAATGGAAGCTGGAGAGAGAAGAGCAGGCGGTTCCTAAAGAAGCCGTCTTTTGAAGCAGTCCCACTGTCCTCATTGCCGCTGCGTGTTGGACAGGCCTCCCTTCTTAGCACATGATGGGATAAATTTAGTTTTATTGTGTGACTTGCTGGCTTGTATTCCATGGGAGGTGGCTTTGGTAGTTGGTTTGGATAGTATTTTGAAGGAACAGCAGGGGTATGTAGCATATAGTGCCAATATTTTTTATCTTGCAGAGGCAAAACACCATTCCTTTTCTAAATTTTAAAATATTTCTCCAATCTCTTAGAATTTAGTGATCTGAAATTACTTGCTTCATTATTAGAAGAGTTTCTATTGAAGACTTTGTGAGGCTTTCCTGGAAATTTAAGATTTAATGAAGTATTAGGATGCTGACTTTAAATAAAGGGAAACAATAAAGAAAAGGAGGGGGGGAAAAAAAGGGGGGGGGACACGACACACAGGACAGACAGATAAACAAACATTCCAGGAAAGAGGAGAAAATAAGAGAATCACCAGCCTTTTAATTTGTTTTGTACTGATATTAAAGCTCCACTGAAAAAAATAATTCTTTAACAGTGTTTCATTCTCAGAGTGCTTAATTCGCACCTGCCTGAAGCGAAACAGAAAATTGCTCACTTGGAATGAGAATTGGAAAGATACCAAAGTGCCAGCCTGTTTGTTGACTAGAGGCAAGAAAAATCTCAGGTGCTGCAGTAACTTCTGGCAGTGAAGTTAAGCAGTACCTGATTCTTGTGGGACACATGCTATACAAACAGTGGCCTTCTGACCCCATTTTGGTTTGGTTTTGTGTTTAGTTTTTGTTTTATTTGGTTTTGGTTTTTTGGTTGGTTGGTTGGTTGTGGGGTTTTTTTTTTTGGTTGTGTTTTTTGTTTGTTTGTTGGTTGGTTTGTTTTTTTAATAAGAGAAAGGATTATGGAGCTGTGGGGGGAATGAACAAATACCCTTAAAAGTAGAACAATAATTTGCAGTTCTGAACAAGGGCTTTGTGAAGTAGTTTGTGGCAATGGCTTCAAACTGGAAGAAGGTCGATTTAGATTAGAAATTAGAAAGAAGCTCTTCACCATAAGGGTGGTGAGAGGCTGGAACAGCTTGCCCAGAGAAGCTGAGGATGCTCCATCACTGGATGTGTCAAGGCCAGGTTGGACAGGGCTTTGAGCAACTTGCTTAAGAGGAAGGTGTCCCTGCCCATGGAGGGGCGTTAGACCTAGATGATCTATAAGGCCCCTTCCAACCCAAACCATTTTACGATTCTGTGATTCTACTAAATATATCAGGGGTTAGTTATTGAGGGGGTAAAACCATAAGAAGCTCTCATCAGGACATGCTCTGCCAGTAACACAGGGGTAGTAATGTTCACTGTCTCAGAGGAAACCTGTATATATTCAGCACTGCTGTGCACTTGATTTCTCCCTGCACTAAGCAGGATGAGTATTATGCATTATAATTCTTGTAAAATGAAACTATCCCATTTATCCAGGATCTCACAGGGATGCTCTGACACAGAGAATCTCTGACAGCTTCTTTCTCTGAGACAGATACTCTGAGGCAAAGAAGCAGCCAGGCAGCCCATCCCCACCGCCCTGGCGTGTGCGGTAAACGCATACTTCTGTCTGCCTAGTGGCTGCAAGCATGGATGCCAATACGTGTGTGAACAGTTCCACAGTTGGTAGGGCTTGTGAATGAGAGTTCAGAATCCTTCTCCTGCAATTTGAGAGCAAGAGGCTCAGTGTCTGATTTTTGGTGTGATTTGCCTCAGGAATCTTTCTCCTTTTTAATGGTTTTACTAAATCTCATTTCTTGCCAGATTCCATTTCCTTGAAAAAATGCGGTGGAATTTCCTCACTGTACCAACCTCCCAGGCTATTCTGGCAGTAGCTTTTTGTCGTCATTTCTCCACTTACATCGGGTAGATACTGAGGCAAGAGCTGATCATTGCTGTTTCTAGCATCGCCTCTCAATATATTACATTGTTCTCTTGTCAGCGGGTAGTTTGATGTATGGCTTTAAGCAAAGTTAAAAGCATTATGGTGTAGCGCTGTGCATCCTTCCTTTGTGGGGAAGTAAACACACTGTGCATGCTTTCTCTCCCAGTACAATAACTAGAGATATCACTTGGGATCTGCAAAAGCTCATTAGGCAGTAAAGAGCCTGCCTATCACAGTAGCTGTGTAAGGAAACTGGGTATCTTTTTATAAAGACAACTTTGGGAATGCTGGTGAAAGGCTGACAGGATGAAGATAGGGCTATAGCACATGATGATGTGGAAATTTTGGTTATAGACCCAAGCTGTTCTTGGCGGCTTAATTTGGAGCAACTTCTGCCTTTTCAGTTAACAAGTGATACAGAATCTATAGCTTAGATGGTCTCAGAGACGCTTTTAACTCCATAGTGTTTTTCTTGCCTTTTCACTTATACACTGCAGGATTATTATTGTTCTCTGTTATATCAATAATTACAAGGAAGCCCACTCAGTCGTGAGTTCAGTAGACATACTCTAGGCTTATTCTGATGTCACAGAGAATATTTATTGTAATTTATGCTGCTTGAAACTTGCTACATTGACTGGAGCGCTAAATGGGACTGAGTTTAAAACCTGTAATTTATTCCTTTTTTTTTTTTTTTTGCATATTGAAATTAATTCCATCCCAAATTCTTCACTGGTGAAATAATTCTTGTCGCCTCAGTGCTCTGCATTAACGATGTCCCTTCTTTTAGTTCCCTAGATACTAAATATGTCACCTATATTTTATTGAGAGCAGATGCCTCTTTCTATCGTTGTTTCTTCTTTTCATCTGAGCCAACTCAAGAGACATAAGAACAGCTATTTCACTTTGCAAAGCGATGAAAAAAACCCCACCTCCTGCTTGACTGTCGCAGGCTCCACCACCAGGAGGCCCTCATGAAAGTGCTTACAGCGAGGCCAAGAAAATAGAAGGGCAGTGAAATGAGATGGAGAAACCTCTCCCCACAGGAGAAATCTGAAACTAACATCCTATAAATAACGATTTTCTGAGTGATGTGCTGGCATCTATTAACTAATTATTGCAGGAATCCTAATGTCTGACCATCAGTTGTACTGTAACTTTTGAGGATGCTGAGGTGTCATGGGGATTATCCCTGCATTGAATCACCAAGTGATAGGAAAGTTCATGCCTTTGTCTTTTGCATAGTAAAGCCCTTAATAACGTAAGTGAAACCATAAAATGGGGTAAAGCACAGATCTGATTTCTAGTCACTCACATCTGCCTCCTATCTTTCACCTAAGGATATGTCTTCACCTAATTTAATCTTTGCCTTCTCTCTGTTAATTATTTACTTATTCCTGGGTTCTTAATTTTTTTTCACTTTTCACAGCAGCTTTTTTTGTCCCCTAAAAGTTCTAAATATCTCACTAACAGTCTGTCTGATTGTTCTCTTTTGCTAGCATGACCTTCTTTAAAGAAAGAGGGAAGGAGAAACATTTTCATCCTTTTTTTTTTTTTCCCCTTGAAATTCTGCACTTCTTTCCTTAATTACTCATTTTTCAAAGCTACAGTCATTGCTTTGGCTGAAATACAGACTTTGTTATTCACAAGAACAGTATGACCATGATCTCTTAACTAAAAATTATATAAAGTCATTTTTCTTTCCTTAAACCCTTGTTTTTTCTCATCACTGCTGAGTCAAGCCTTGTATATCTGCTGCTTTTCCAGTTTCCCAAGATCAGGTTTCAGTACTGATGAGTCCAAGACACAGCTTTGCAATGAATGCAATTTCAGAATGGGTGATAGGTGAGAGAGTTTTGCTCCTGTCAGGAAATGAGGCTTCTGCAAGCTGTAGGCTGCAAATTGAGTTGTTCCTTGTCTTTCAAACTGATTTTCTGTCCTCCTTCCCTGAATTCACACATACACATTCTACACATTTACATTTGTTTAGTTGGGCCTTCCCTATATGTACTGATATCTGAAACATATATCCTCTGCTCTAGAAAAAGTGTATATGAACCCAGGGTGTTGTATAACACAGCACTCTGAAGAGGTTTTCCCATAGTTGTTTGCCACTCTGGCTGCACTGTTCACTTTAAAGAGATTAAGCAAATGTGCAGGCAGTTCAGCTGCTCACATGCTCTGGGTAGAATCCATCTCTTCCTGACAGAGTTTGCCACGAGGCTGTCCTTGGTGACCAGGAGACCAAAGGTTCAGAGAACATGGGCAGTCCACACAGCAGTGAAAGCTTGTGCTGAGCTCTATTTCATTCTCCTCCTATTACCTGATTACTCCTTGCTTGCTTCCATGCCTGTCTTTTCATTCTTCTCTTCATCTCTTATTTTCATAGTCATCTGTTTCTGCAGATCAATCAAGATGTCCTTTATGGGAAATAAAATATTAAATGTCTGGTCTGTAGATTCCCAATTAACAAATGCAGGGAGGCTATACCAGGGAAGGGGATCTCTCTTTTGCTTTCTGTTGTAACCTTCCACAGCTGGAGATGAGATGTTAGGCCTTCGGGCTGAGCTGCCGTGTTGCTTCTAAGTGAGAGCAAATGGGGCCTGCATTCTAAATCCCCTTCTGAGCTTATTTTATCTCATGGCCTAGATGAACATCAACTGATCTTTGTCCATGCAAACAAATGGTACTGCATCATGAGATACTGTGAAACTTAGTGTGTACAGCCCTCTATGATGATGGAAAAAAGTGCCAAGTACTCTTTTCATGTTATTTCACCATTCCTTTCTCTTCACTTAGGCATGCTACAAGCCACAAGAAGCTACACTAACTGGGCCTATTCCCAGTTTGAACCAGAAAAATACAAGATGAACAATTTGCAGTCACCAAAGGGAGAGTCAAAAGAAAACTGACTTAAGCAGTTCTGCCTAGACCCTGCTAATCTAAATAGGAATTTCGTATCCAAACCAGGTGGTCATTTCTCTCCCCAGAATGCCTTGATCTATAGGTCTTAATCTATAGTGATTCTTTGTGTTAGGAAGGAGTGCAGCGGATGGCCTTTTATCAAAGGCAACAACTGAAACTAATGCAGGCTTTAGATGATGCAGTGTGAGGAGCAGCATAAGAATGGGCTGTGTGGTCCAGAAAGTCCTTTGCAGTCCTTGGTATCTGCTGTGAGCTTATAGGCAGATGAGGTGGCTTTTCAGGCTTTTGGGGAATGCAGGTGATGGCTCACCTGACTGCTTACCACTTACCTGAACTAGACTGTGGTAAAAGCTATTCAGGGACACCAGAAGATTTAGAACCCATTCCTATGAGACCTGTGAAAGCACGGTATTGTAGGACTTACAACAGTAAATGGCAGGTTCAGATGTTTTATTTTGGTTAGACTGTTGTTTTGGTTTCCTGTCTTAACTTTACATTGTTCCCTGGTGTAGCGAGGGATGCAAATATGAGAGATACTAGAACGAGGTAGAGGGCTGTCTTGATAGCTTGACAGTTGCCATATAAATGGCTGTATCATGTCACTGTGTTCAGCAGCAGTGAAGCAGGATCTTTTTGGTTCACAAGGGAAGGAGAACCCTGAAAATACAAATTTTGAATTTACACTGAATGCCCAAGTAAAGTAAGCCTTATGGAGGGTGTTCTCTGCATAAGCTTGGTTCTAAGTCTTGGGTTCTAAACTTATGAACTGTGTTTTTCATTCCTTCAAGATGACAAGAAGTCCAGAGAAGACTGGTAAGCACTCTGTACAAGAATGTCGGATAAAAATATGTTCCCAGAGATGTGTGGCCAGCAACTGGATGTGTCACAGAAGCTAAGGCTTTCATTAAAAGTATCCATTGTTGGCCTCTTCGTATTGTTCCTATTACTGACAGGTTTGTTGGTTTGGGGTTTTGGGGTTTTTTTTATCCATTTATCAGATGACATGAAAAAGGAGTTGTTCCTTAACCGTTCAGAAAGAATTTCTTGAAGTCCCGAGCAGTTGTCTCATTTTCTGTCTGATCTTCCTAATTTCAAACACATGCCCCACAAGCACCTTTTGCACCTCCCTTGCAGTTTAAGGAGTCTCGCTCATTGCAGGTCATTGTTCCACAGGCAACAGTCGCTGTCTGTGCTGTACTCTCCAGCAGACATTTCCTTTAGGAAAGAAGTAAGTGAAGAATGTGGCATGGGGAAAATTATAAACTTGGACTTAGGCACCAAGTGCTTAAATATTAGTGAAGAATCTTCTTATATTTTTAACATTGATAAGAGGAAGGTGTGTTATATTTAGAAACTGGTTCCCAGTTCAAACATATATGTAATTTGATTAATTTTGGAGGTAAAAGCAGATGAAAATCCAAACATCTAAAGATTTAAATCTTGTCGGTCTGAAAGAAAGCCAAATTGTTTTCATGGGTCAGCAGACAGGCTGATCTCACAATTCATTCATTCATTTACTGCTGAAGTAATGTGCTGCTTCAGTTCCAAGATTAAACAACTGGTAGTGATAACTTGTCAGGGATTGTGTCAGTATGTGAAGTCTTGTGTAGAACACAAAAAAACTTGTAACTGAAATTGAGACAGGTGAGACAGTGTCCAACAGGCTGCAAATAAGGATAATCAGGTCAGTAAAAATAATAGGGGTTGCTGTTTCCAAAACAAATGTCCTGATTTGATATTTAGACACCTAGACAAATAGTGACACATTCCAAAATGCTCCATAAGAAGCATTTATTTTTCAGTCAATGGGAACTGCAGGTGTCTGGAACTAAATCTTGTCCTGTGTAATTATAAGCCTCTGATTTTAATTCTTGCCTTGAAATCTCGGGACCTGAATGACTGGATGATAGACTCATGCAAGAGCATTACCACTGTGCCTGGATACAGAGTAGCAAATTACTTTGAAATGTCTAATAGTAATCAGTTGTGTTTTGTTGTTAATGGTTTAAGAGAAAGGAAAATATGTTTATCACACAAAGAAGGGAAAAGTTCTAATCACAGAGAGCAAAGAAAGTAAGGCAGAAGGAAAAAAAAGGCAAGAAAAGGATATTTGGGCAAAGCTTCATTGAAAAGTATGAACGGTGGAAAGAAGGGGAGTGGTAAATGTACAGAGGGGCTGCTCTGAAAGGGAGTTGGGAACACTGAACCTGATACAGAAGTCAGTAAGAGTATTCAAAGTTGGTATTGATAGAGTCAGTCTTTTGTTCCTCTACAAATGCTTTGGAAATAAATTGAATTATATAGTTCTTAAATTGAAGTTAAGAACAATGTGTGTATTGTCATACACTTTGTGATTTCTTTTCCTGTATTCTATGTTGAAGAGGGGGAAAAGAGGTGATCAGTCATAAGGTCTGCCTGTTGTGTTAAAATCTAGAGCCCTGGAAAACAAACTGTCAGGAAAGCAAGTTACTCTCCTTTAAATCTGAAATGAAGTATAACAAGCATTTTCTTTTATATTTGCCCATATTGCAGAGGGATTATTTTGGCATAACACACAATTTACTCAGCTTGCATCTCGATGATTTCTACGTATTTTTGCAATGCAAGTTTGTGCTGTCGCATGTCTGTCAACAAGTGGAAGCAACAACTTCTGTTTCTTTTGACCAAGCTAAATTGAGTTTGGAGTACTTTTTTAATATACATTATAGAAATCCTGTCAGGCTCCAGATCACTCTTATGATTTGGAATCCTCGTCTTTGTTTATATTTAAATATCCTCAAAGTGATACTGCCATGCTGCCGGCATATCAATTCCTCTCACCACAGCCAGGGTCTTACCATTACAGAGTGTTATGGGAAGCTCCCTCACCAGTGCTGCTTTGTCACTGTAGGAGTGTCAAGGGGAGAACATATTTCACTGAGTAATTATGTACAGAGTGGAAATTTGGGAGACATTAGTTTGCTTATAAAACTAGCTTAGAGAACTCCTGTAACCATGTAATGTTAGTGCCATATTTTACCCAGATTTGCACATTGAAATACATGAATGCATTGTGCTTTATAAATTTTGTTAAAACAATTTATGGAGTCAGTAAATCTTGAAGGAAGAAATCTTCCAAACTCGCTTCTGTTTAGACAGCCAACTTGGCTGGGCCTTCTATGGAATAGTTCCATCAGTTACTTTTTACTAGATAAGGACATTACCCTGGTGTCATGGCTGCTTTGAAGCCTATAATTGCAAGCCTATGACCCTGAAATCTCGCCTGCGGTTCAGCAGAAGAGGGTATTTTTGTTCATTTTCCTGTGACTACAGTGTGGTGCTGCTGGCACTAGTGGCTGCTGTACTTTGCCCTAGAAACAGCTGGGTTTCACTTGTGGATGGGCTAGACTTTTTAAAGACAATACATGAGAATTAAGGTGTTAAACCTACTGACATGGTAAATTACTCAAAGTTTTTCTGCCTTTCATTTTTCTTCGAGGAACTGAGACATGGACAAGCTTTTAGCAAGTACCAACCTCATCAAGCAAGCAAAGTCCTCCAAGTCCAAACAGGTGAACTATAAAACAGTGACTTTTCCAGGCATGGATTGGGGGAGAAAAAGTAACATTATTTATTTTACCAAGACTCAGCAGTCTTCTTGTTCTGAGGGCCTTTGCTATGCTACAGTATATCCTCCCCTTATGAGAAGCAGGAGAACATGTGTACATATATGTATCTATATATTTATCAAACCTTGACATCAGAGCTGTTTGTGTGTGTATCCTCTTGCCTGAGCACAATTAGGGCAAATATTTCCTTAGGTATTGGATTCACTGATAGGTGCTAGGCAAGGAGAATCCAAACTGCTAACACTTAATATTTCAGACCACCATACCCAAGATGCAAAGCTTGATAAGAAGGAAAGTGTTTGGAAGCAGTCTCAACATATGCTTAAAACTAGAAGACTAAAAATAGCAATTCATCTTAGAGAGGTGATGCAGTGTTTGGAGAGGGATTGGAGATGATGTGATTGAGTGAATTTTTCTCTCTCCTGCTGACCTTGTTGGCAGTCACATATGCCCTGCAATACAGAAAAGATTCTTAAGGGAAGTTGCTCGTGTAAAGGGAGTGTGGAAGTGGGATTGCTTTGCACATCTTAGTGTTCCTTTTTTTCTGTTTTTCTGCACAGATTCTGTGCCTAAGCCAGTAAGGTCCCTTCCCTGTCTCCCATTAAAACCTTTAATCTTCCTGAGAAGAATGGGTGAGAGAACTTTACACCTTTCTCTGGAAGCAGGTCCTCTAAGAGAATTGAAACAACGTCTGTTGTGTTGAACTATTGACAAATACAGCTTCCGAACCTTAGTGCTTTGGATGTATTTTCAGTCTCATAATGATGACAGTTGTGAAGTCTGCAGTGCATTGTGTGCTTCTCAATAGGCTTCCTTTAGCAGACACCCTTTAGGAACTTTAATACAGTGTTGGTGGGAAAATATATACTGCATACTTACATTAGCTGTGTCTGGAATTTCCTTGCTTGACTTTTTTTTTTCATATCAATTATAATTTAATTTCTCCAGAAGCAACACCCAGGAAAGTCCTTCACCCAGATAGTTCAGACTCCTGACCTGATTTGTAGACACTTACTTTAGAGAGAAAGTTCCTTCAAGGCCACTCAGTCATTCCTTACAAATGTCAGGGATGAAAGATGGTCGTTATTCCCATCAGCTTCTTATCTCCAAATTGCATGTGCTGCATTTGCCCTGTGGAAGCTGAGGTTGGAGAACAGTGGCTGGTCATTGCGGAGCAACTCATGGCTGCAGCTCAATACTGAATACTACTTTAAAATCAAAGATTTGAGTGTCATGTGATTTCCTACTTATCTCATACTCATTGCCCTAAGAACAGAGTTCATGTGTGA
Organism: Megaceryle torquata; assembly: GCA_024611175.1. Classification (NCBI taxonomy): domain Eukaryota; kingdom Metazoa; phylum Chordata; class Aves; order Coraciiformes; family Cerylidae; genus Megaceryle; species Megaceryle torquata. The sequence continues at coordinate 60,855 of JANIJG010006596.1, forward strand.
AATTTGGTCTCAGAAACTCTGACCTATTCCGCTGTTTTGGATTGCATGGATATTAAATCAGAAAGTGCTGCCTTAAAAATCCAGTGGGAAAATAACAGTGGGGCAGCCAAAACATGAAGAACGACTGCAGTAGGCAGTACTGGGGTATACTAAACCACGGGGGAGTTGTGCACCTGCACGGAGTTTCAGAGACACCTATATGTCATTTACAATCACCAATTAAGAAAAATAAAATTAAAAAATTGAGGTGGATGGATTAAAAACTTTCTTCAGATACTGACAGAGAATTGTCTAAGAAATAGACATGCTTCCAGTAAGGCTAGTAAAGAATCCATGATGATCCAAGGAAAAGGGAACAAGGGATAACCCATGAATAACCAGGCTAATGGATCTCTGAAGTTTAAAGACACAAGACTGAAGAAAATTATTAGCTCTAAGTGTAGCAAAATTAAAGCGACACAGTATTTTAAAGATAATTACAACTCCTGAGAGCTCTAAATATTATTCAAAGCTAAAAATAACTATGTGATGATGCACTAGATGCCTATCCAAGTTCTAGTTTTGAAAAACAAACTGCTTATGATCTCTTCTGGCTCCTAGCCTGGCAAACATATGGAATACAAAGGAAACAAGAGTTTTGGGTTTTTTTTTTCTGTGGTTTACATACAAACTCACTTGCAGAAGCAGCAGGCAAAGCCAAGAATAGAAAATTGGCCAAAAGAAGAGCATGTTCAGTTCTGTAGCATGGCTGGTTTAAAAGAAAAACTGTTACCAACTGAGAGGCTGAACTAGAAAGCCTTAACTTTTCCATAAGGTATGTGGAAACACTGTGAAAAAGATTAGTTTTTCAAGTAGAAGCTCTTCAAAGTTTGTTGTTTTGTGTTTGGTTTTTTATGTTTCTTTGTTTGTTTTTAGTTTGGGGTGGGTTTTTTGTGTGTGTGTGGGTTTGTTTGTTTGTTTGGGTTTTCTTAGGAGGGGAGGGTTGTTTGGGGTTTTTTTGTGTTTTTTTGTTTGTTTGTTTGTTTGTTTGTTTTTTTAATAAATGTCTCGAGTGCCAGTGCTGAATCTCCTCCAAGTGTGAATTTAAAAATGTTTTTCTTGTAAAATGTCATTTTTTGATGTGACCAGTGAATTCTGCCGTGACCTGAAAAATAAAGATTTTCTATTAGCTGCACTTAAATACATTCTTCTTTCTGAAGCATGCCAGTGCAAATGCTGTCCTGAGTACAAAACAGAGCAGTGTACTCAAAGTCATTATTCAACCTACTTGACAACAGAAGCAGTCAGCTTCTGTGAGCTGGAATGTATTAGAAGAGAAGAAAAAGATAATTCCATGAATTCTGGGGTTTTTTTCAGCTGTAACACTGAAAAGTCTCCTGTCCTGTGTTCTGTGGATAAAGCTGCTTTGCTTTGTGTCTTTTTCTGATTAATTTTCAATGCTGGTTAGAGAAGCATTGACTCTTTTGGCCATAACAGTTAGGACAATATTTGCAGTACTTCCAGTTTGTTTGTACTAGGAGTCAGAATTTTCTTTGGTGTGAAGAATACACACAGTCCTGTGTTCTGCAGCCTGGCAGATGCACCCATAAGCAATTTTCTTGTTTTAATTCCTTTTCTGATTAGTTATTGAGGTTAAATTAAATTTTCTGCCTCAGCTTCCTCTTAAACCAATAATCCCTGTTGCTCCTCTCTCTTTTCCTGTCTCATGCACTAATGTGTACAGCTGCCGCCAGGCAAATTCTACCTCCTGTATGTGCATTTAGTCCCAGAGAAGTCCCTCTGTCTACAGGAATGGTGAGACTCCACCAAATGGCAAAACTGATCCAACACCTCTCTGAGACAGTCTTTCCCTTCTTCTCTTCCCCATCCCCCAGCTGACAGATCCTGTCTCTTCAGTTTAACTTTTCAGATGAGTACTGAATACAAATAGGAGAAAGGCAAAGCCATTTAGATAATGGAGAGCACAATGCCCTGCTGGCTCAAACCAAATCTCGTGCTCACTCTGAAAGCTGCCACAGGAGAGGTTAGTTGGGGGGATCATGCAAGCCTGGACATGCTCTGTGGTCTGATCAGGCCTAGCCCTGGTGCCTGATCGGCTGTATGATGTACTTCATTTCCTTGGGTGATGGCTTCTCATTTCAGCTGTGATCAGAGGAATGTTAAGTCAATTCTTCTGGTTTACTTAGTGAAATTAAGTTAATTCACCCCGGGACTTTAACCAGGCCTGTGACCAAAATGCAAGCTTGTCAGTGACATTGTCATCGACTTTGATAACAGTTTCATAACAAATAAATTTTACTATTGCTTTCCTCATCCTACTTTTATCTGACCCTGAAGGTCAATTCAAATGAACAAAGATATATGTAACTGCAATTACTATTCCCACTTAGCTACATATGTGGGCAGTTGTACTTCTTAATTAGCCTATTATTCCTGTTTATCATAAAGTTGATTAAATCAGAGCAAAGTGTACTTATTCCAGAACAAAAATCTGTGTATATGGAGTTAGTCAACAGCAGATATTCTGGAATTTGCAAAAGCTACTTAGAAAGTTCTGCCAGGTTAAAAAAGACCTCTATCTCCCAGAGTATGTATTTCATGATTCAGAGTAATACATTTCCGCAAACGCATTTCATTTCTTGCAACAGAGGTTTTTGTGCAGAAATTGATAAATTGCAGAAAGGCCACAGCACCAGCCTCTCGTGTAGGAAGAGATATTTTTGTTAAAAATTAAAAAGCTGATCTAAAATTTTTACTTTTTTTTTTTAATATCTGTTAGCATAGGTTAGAAATGTTCTCAGTGATAGATTTTTAAAGGACTCAATTTTATCTACAGACAGGATATACACTTAATCTGTTTGTCCATTTGGCTACTGGTCTGCTTGCTAGCTCAGGCAATCCTTGAGTTACTTCTAATTTATCAGCTACCAGTGAAATTAAGAAGTATGTCAGCAGCCACCAGTTAGTGACATGCTGCTGCAGTGAAAAGCTTGTTTATGGACAGAGAGGAAGTGCACCTTGTGTATAATTAAAGCCAAGAATGTATTGTTAGTATAACTGAAATCTTGACAGTCTAATGATTATTGAACCAGATAAAACTTCCAGAAAGAATAATAATGCAGTTAGAGTACTTCTATAAAATGTTACCATGTATGCTTTGGGCTTCTACCCCTTTTCCTTGTATTTCACTCACTCTTCCAGTGCTCCTGTGGGTTTTAAGGTTGGTGGTTTCTTTCTGGTGTGTGTGGAGGGGGGTGACGTAGAGAGCTGTCAGCATCTGGAGTCCTTTGCTGAGAGAATATAATCTTCATGTTGATGGTTTCTCCTTCTGTGCTGTAGGATCCATCAGGTACAATTTGTATATGTTTTGCTAGCACTCATTTACACCTTTCTTCGTTGGTCTGCACTACCATGCTACATCTGATTTTACAGTATGTGGTGCCTATTATGTATATTAATTACTATATATATATTTTTTTATTTTTTTTTTTTTTACTCCTAAAACCAGTTTCATCCAGCTCCAGGTCAGCATTTCTTCAGCTGACCACTGGTGATTTGTTTATAGCCATCAGGTCTCCAGTGCCAAGTCTGTGTCTTGCCCATTACCTTCGCGTGCCTGTACTCACCTGCACATCTTGTGTCCTCACTTCTCAAGGCCTCTGCTATTGCACCAGGCCTGTATCTCTCTACACTGCACCCTTGTGCAAGTTGTAAATCTCTCATTCTACGCAGAGTAACTGTTACTGCTGTTTATATAAAATGATGGCTGTACCACACACAGATAAACAGAAGTAAAACAAATTAGCCATTGACCTGGTCAATTATGGAAACTGCTGTCATAGCTAACCAAGTATAAAGTACAGAAGGGTCAAGAGAAATTCAAACAAAGCCTGACAAGCCTCCATCCTGAGGCCTTGAAAATTCAGTGGAAAACTAATGGCAAATTACTGAGAATGACAATACAGTATTACAGGGCTACATGGTTACGATGTTTTAGCCCCCAAAACCATGAGCGGGTAAGAACAAGCTGTACATACCACCGGATAATCCATCACATTTGAGCATTTATTTTTTTTTTTAGGACTGGATATGCTGTCTTTTTTTATTCTCTTTTGGGGTAGGAAACACAAGGATGCAAGAATAAGAGACCCAGTTTTCTGACTTTTTAAAACTAGAAGTTAGATGAATGCATAATGCATATTTTTAAAGACAAAATCATATTAAGTAGTGAATGGTGGAAACCAAGGGTAATGGCATGGATAGTCAATACTGAAATTGTCTGGTTCTTTCCCAAAAACCTCTGATAAAAGAAAATCCACTATCTCCACAGGCAAAGAAACATCTGCCAAATTCAGCTAAGTCTTCTTTGAGCTAGATAATCTCTTGATGTTCCTTTTAGTCCTATTGTTTTCTATTACTAGTTTGCTTTTTTTTTACCTTAAATAAAAATTCCTCCTGCATTCTCAAAAGGAATCGCTTAACTCCTTTGTCTCTTTGATAGACTCTGCCTATGATAGACTGATTTCTCCAGAAAGCCTCTAACTGGGTATAGGCTTTGCAAATCTTCAAAGTGGCCTTTTTTATTCCATTCTGCAATTTTTTTAATCATGTCATCCTTTATTATATATAAAGAATTACTTATTTCACAAGCACCTATTAAAATGATCACAAAGACAATTAAGCTCACACTGCTTGCATTGCTATCACTTTCTGCATTTGTATAGTTGACATACAGATTATTTCTTTTTCATTTTGAAAAATACCCACGCCTGAATTCTCTAGCCAGTGTTTTGATATTAACAAATTACTTTGGCATCTTTTCTTCTCCAGTCACATCCAACCTGTTGTGTTTCTGGCTTGACCTGGCACCCCTTGAATATCAATGGGCACAGCCCTCTAATTCATCATTTCCTCCAGAGCGGCAGTGTTGAACCATGGTCTGGACAGAACATCTTGATACACAGAAGGGAGATCTCTAATCTTATAACAAGCCCTTGATGACTAATTCAAGGTAAATTAGAGGAAGCAAAATATGTGTCTTATTAATGCAGGATCACTCCAGAAATGTAGTATTTGAGTATTTTGTCAGGGTTTTGCCGAAGGAACTCAAGACTGGGACAGAGACATTACTCAGTCTTACAGTACCATCTCTATTCAAAGGATCATAGAACAGTTTGGGTTGGAAGGGACCTCTAGCCCAACCCCAGAAAAGTTGGAAAGTTTAGGGTCATCTCTCTTAGCTGCTCCTCCCCACAGGTGCAGCCTTTTACTTTCTGCACCCCCCAACATGGTACACAAGATCCAGCAGTGGCCTTGGTCTGCA